>JAJLSG010000231.1:0-102309 GCA_030567495.1 Ambrosiozyma neoplatypodis | reverse complement strand
AAAACTTTAGCTGTATCACCATCTTTATGTTTTAATCTTTCAATATTTGGATATTTAACTTTAATATTTGATAATATATCATCATAAGTAACTAATTTACCATTTGACCATTTATTCCCATTAAATGGCATATATTCAATAAATCTAACTTCAATTGATGAATTTTCAGTTAATTTTACAAAATTTAAAATTTCATCTTCATTTATACCTTTCATAACAACACAATTAATTTTAATTTTAGGTAGATTCAATTCAATTGCTTTATTTAATGATTTTAAAACTGCATTTAAACCATTTCTTCTAGTAATTAAAACAAACTTACCATTAATTAATGTATCTAAACTTAAATTTAATCCAGTTAATCCATTTTTAAATAATTCAGGTAATTTTCTATGTAATGCTAATCCATTTGATGTTATACAAATCTCATCTAATCCTTTAATTTCATTTAATTTTTTAACTAATTCAATTATATCTTTTCTAACAGTTGGTTCACCACCAGTTAATCTAATTTTTTTAATACCTTGATTAACAAATAATTTTGAAATTTTAATAATTTCATCAGTTGTTAATAAATTTTCATTTGGTGATAATTCAATTCCTTCTTCAGGCATACAATAAACACAACGTAAATTACATCTTTCAGTAATTGAAATTCTTAAATAATCATGTTGTCTACCATAATTATCAGTTAAAAATTCTGAAAATTGTTTAATTGGTTTAGATCTTAATTCTTTTAACCTAGATGAAGATTTAATTATTGATTCATAAGTTTCGTATGTTTCTGGTGGTAATTCTCCAATATCAATAGGATTTGATTTATCTATTATTTGATTTGTTAAAAGATAAGTAGATTTTGAGAATGATCTTTTGATAAGAAATGAAGATTGTTGAAATAAAATAGATCTAGTTGAACGAAGTAACATATCTATAATCTAAAATTTAATAACAAATCAAACTTATATGATAAACACCTACTTGATAAAAAAAAGATTATTCATGAAAAATTAAAGTCTTTTCAATGCAAAGATTCAAAGATAACTTAGATCTTGGGTCGATCTTAGCACACGCGTCGATTATCGTGAGTCACGTGAGTCTGCGTCGGTCCTATAATAAGTTGTTTAACTACGGTAACTACGTAATAACTATGGCTTCAATTTGATGATAAACCTATTCAAGTATTAAATCAGCAATTCAAATAATATTCATGTCACAATGTCACAACCACCTTTACCATCCTCAAGAATACAGGCTATAAGTCATAACGAAAACTTAGCATATTTAATGAGAAAACCATCAAGATTAGATAATTTAGATACACAAGCACAAAAATTAGATGTTAGAGCACATCAAAGAACATATCAAGGAGCATATGTTAGAACATGTTTAGGTTGTTTATCATTTTCATTATTAATTATGAAATTATTTTCAAAAGAATTTATGCCAATTGGTGTTGTATTTCAAATTTATAGTTTATTAATTTGTTTAATTGGTTATTTAAGATCAAAAAATTTAGATTTATATTTTATTAATTTTACTGATCCTGAATGGTTTAAAAATTTTAATTGGGATAGAAATGGTGATGGTGAATTGGATAATAATTATTATTTTAAAACTAGTGGGAATTATGTTCTTTGGTTAACTATTATAAGTATGGCTTGTTATTTGGTTTTATTTGGTTTACTTTTACGTGTATAGTTATTGGGTTTTGTATAATTAATTAATTTAATTGTTTTATTGGAACTATAATTGTATTGCATTAGGAAAATGGAAGTAGTAGTTATATGGGGAGAGAGAGATAAATAACAAATAAAAAAAACTAGTAATATAAAAAATTTTAAGTAAAAGACAATATTGGAAATTGAAAAAAAAAAAATAGTAAGAGAATAAAAAAATTAGAGCTTTTTTTTTTTTTTTGAAAACCCTATAATATATTAAAAAAATGCTAAACTATAAAATATGTTGAACCAACTTATATAATTAATATGATTTTTTTTTTTTGATTTTTTTTTTAAAAAAAGAAATGGAGGAGGAGAAACAACAAGAAATCTATTCTTCTTTGATACCACCTGCACCAGCAGTTTCAGCTTTTTCAATAGAAGCTTTATCAGTTTTAGCAGCACCACCACCACTTGATAAAGCAGACATTAAACCTTCTGGAGCTTTAAATGGTCTTTTTAAATCACCAATAGCAGCAGTTCCGTATAAATGAATCTTAGTTAAGTTTGATTCTAAAGCACTCTTAACTGGAGAAATAGATTGCATAACTAATGGATTAGCATAACCCATGTAAATATGCATGAAACCCATCATAGCTAAACCAGTGAAAACACCTTTAATATTTTGTTGGATTTGTTGTAAATCATAATCTTTAACAGTAGTTGTAACTAATTTTGCTTCAGTTTCACCTGCTAAAGCGTTAGCTGGTTGTAAATATTTTAAAGTATTTAAATCATTCTTCTTGATAATCTTTTGTCTGATAAATAAATAGATACCTAAAGTGATAACATTACCAATGACATAAGCAGCTCTAACAACTAATAAAATTGTTGGATCTTCAAAGTCCAGTCTTCTTGAGACTTGCATCATAACAAGCATAAGGACCAGGTTGGTCATAGCTGGATTCATCATTGCCATTTTAGAAAATATTTAATAAATACTTGTTGTATATATCTTTGAAAAGAAAAAAAAAGAGAAGAAGGCAAACATGCTGAAAAATGGAAATCGAAAATGAGCGTTATTGAACAGCGAAATCTTATCGTTTTTTTTTCCTGGTTGACGTAAGCAGCTGGTCGATATTACGTAACACTACAATTTACTTCAATCTTATCAATTTATCATATGCAAATATATTATAGGAGAATAAAGGAATAAAAGAATATTAGAAATCCAAGAGGTCTCGCATAGACTTCGTAGAGTAGAAGTATATAAATAAAGTTTTTAAAAAGTTTTTTTTAAAAGAAATTTTAAGAAGAAAACAAATCTCATACATTGTTTTCTTCATAACTGGTTAAATTGGTTTAATTGTCTTGCAACATAACCTTAATATTACCATTACTAATATCAGAAGAACATGCCATAGCTTCATCAGATTTTTCAAATGGGAAAATATGTGTAACTAATGAATCAACATCTATAATCTTATTAGCAATTAATTTAATACATGGTGGCCATGAATCATGGTATCTATTAATGAATTTAACATCAATTTCAGCTAATGATAATCTCATAAATGGGAAGTTGTTAATATCACCTTGACCAACACCAATAACAGTTAAAGTACCTGCTCTTCTTGTAACTAAAGCACCAGTAATAATAGCATTTTCAACACCAGTACATTCTAAAACACATGGTGGCATATCATATTCAGTTGAACCGAATAATTTTCTAATTTCAATAGCATTTTCAGCATTAGTCTTTTTAATATCAGTTTGATAAGTAATAACATCTGGAATTAATTTTTTAGCAAATTTTAATCTTTCTTCAGAAATATCAGTAATAACAATTGGTGAAGCACCACCAGCTCTAGCTAAAGCTAAAGTACATAAACCAATTGGACCAGCACCAACAACACAAGCACCTTTACCCATTGTTAAAACAGATCTTTCGATACCATGGTAAGCAACAGAAACTGGTTCAACTAAAGCACCTTGTGCAAAAGTCATAGAATCTGGAATCTTATGAATAAATCTAGCACTATGAACCTTATATCTTTGCATACAACCATCATATGGATAAACAGATAAAAATTCAACTTCTTTACATAAATTGTAATCACCTTGCATACATAAGTAACAAATACCACATGGTAATTGAGGTTCAATAGCAACTCTATCACCAACTTTATAATCAACACCTTCACCAACTTCAATAACTTCACCAGCTGCTTCATGACCTTGAACACAATCACCTAAAACTCTCATATCACCAATACCACCATGTTTCCACATATGAACATCAGAACCACAAATACCACAAGCTCTAATATGTAATAAAACTTGACCTGGACCTGGTTTTCCAACTGGATTGTTTTTAACAAAACACTCATGTTGTGGGTTGACTGTACAAGATGGGTTTCCTTCTTTTGGTAATGCCATTTTAATAATATTAGTTGTAATTAATTAATTGAATGAATAAATATATCAATTGATATAGTAATGAAAAGATAAAAATCTGTTGAAATCAATTGAGAAAAATTGAGGGAAATACATGGGTATTTATAGTGCTTTAGATTTTAATTAAAGGAGTGAAAAATGGATAATAAAGTGATCATGATTATTCAATCGACGTCTAATTTATTAATTTATTGAAAAATTGGAACCAGATTCATTAAATTAATCTGATCCATCGAAGAATTTCTGTATTTTGTGGGGTAGGAAGCCTAGTGATTCCGTATTAGGAAATGTCTCCAACTTGCTCCCAAGCTCCGTTTTGCACTTTAAACGCTCGTCTAACTTAACAATGGCTATCCGCTCTCTCTAGTTGTCTTGTATGCTCTCATTAGGAGACTTAACCGTACTGTAACCGTATATATCTCAGTTATAGGAATTCATAGTCGATATATATATCGAGTCGTTAAATTCAGAAATTTCATTAAACTGAATAATTTAATAACAGATCATATATCGGTAAAAGTTTAGAAAAGTCCGTTCCGTTATACATGGCCAAATAGTCTGATCTGATCTTAAGTTTCTAACTATTTAACTCCAGCCAATTCCCTATCATACTGTTCATACAGACTCATACAGACTAGTAGCTCATATTGTTAATGATATACATAACTTTTCAAAAAATACTAATGCAAATATCATAAAATATAAATATAAATATAAATACAAATTAAAAGATAAAACTAATATCAGAAATTTCTTTAAATTGATTCCACCAATTCATATTATTAATTAATGAAAAATTATAATCATTTTCATTTAATTTATTCAATTGATCTAAAAAAATCCAATTTTTTTTTAAAAATTCAAATAAAATATCAACATTTCCAAATCCTAATTTTTTTTTTGAAAAACCTAATAAAATGAAAATTAATGATCTTTGATCATAATTTAAAGAATGTGCTCCAACTATTAAAAGTGGCATTAATAAACAATGTTGTAATACTTGAAAATCTAAATCTGTTTCTATATTTGATTTATTATTTAAAGCATTTTGAATCTTTAAACAGAATATTTTAACTACATCTTGAACTTCAATACTTTTAATTGGTAATGATTCAACAACTCTGAAATAATATATAATAGCAGCATCTGCAAATGATGAACAATAAATTTCTTTTAATGTTTGAATATTATTATTTCTTAATTCAAGAATATCAAATGTTTGTCTTAATTTAAAATTATCAATAGAACCCCAATCTGATTTTTTAATTGAATAACCAGCTGTAGCTAATACTGAAAAATGTTCAATTATACCAAGAAATGGTTCATGTGAATTTAATTTACCAAACCAAGCATCAGTTCCAGTGAATTTATACCAAATATTTGATTTTATAAAAGGTTTACTCGAACCTGATGTTATTGAATGAAATAAATCCATTGTAATAAATAATGAAAATATACGTAAATTAATTCCATTATCATCATTCCTTATTAATATATCAATGAATTCTGCATTTATATTTAATATACTTTGTAAAATTGTTTTTGCACCAGATAAATGTAGTAAACTTAAATTAGAATTACTATTATCAATCATTCCATCTAATATACCTAATAAAACACAAGCATTAAATAATCTATGCAATAACGGTATATGATGGGAAGTTAATTGATTTAATTTATTTAATTCTTCTAATTGATTAGCTAATAATTTAATTGAAATATTCTTCTTTTGATTTAACATTTCAATACTCATTGAAGTTCTTCCTTCATTTTTTAAATGAAACGAAGATAAAGTTATTGCAAATTGTCTTAATAAATGATCTTGATTTAATTCATATAAATTTAATCCCATTATTGATTCACCATAAGCTGATAATTTTGAAGTTAAAACAGTTTTAAAGTATTGTAATTCTTCTTCATCATTAGAATAATATGAAAAGTGATTATTACATGTACTTGGTGATTCTACTTTATCAATAAATGGATCATTAAACTTAATTGGAGTTTGTTGTAATGAACTAGTTGAAACAACTGGAGATACCATTTGTGAACGTTCGGTATTAGATAGTTCAGGTACTTGTATATCTGAAGAAATTGTTGTTGTTGATCCACTAATATTTTTCATTAATGTTTTTAATGGTCTTGAACTTCTACCTGAAAAAATAAATGAAGTTCTTGATTGATCAACAAAACTTCCTTGTTTATTAGGATCAGCATTCATAACTATTGATTTACCCCATTTCAAAGAAACTTTATCATAACTGCAATCAATTTCTTTATATTCACATCTTTTACAAGTTGGTTTGTCTAATGAACATTTAACTCTAGCCTTTAAACAAGCTTGACAACTACCTTCAACAGTTCTTAATCTTTTCTTCTTATTTTCTTTTTCTTGTTCTTCTTGTTCTTGCTCTTGCTCTTGCTCTGAAACTGAATCAGTAGATGAGCCCAGATCTCTAGGTGTGTTCATGTTGTGATTCTCGTTTGAGAGTACACAAAAGTAATAGAATTCATAATATCATGATAGTAAATTTTAATTGATAATTATGTTTGCAATTGATTGGATAATTTGGATTGCTGAATGAATGATGATGTATGATGTGTAATTTCTGCTCTTACTCTGTTTTTTTTAAAAGCGCTATAACTTAAATCACTTGAATAAATTTTGAAAAAATTGTACATGTATATGATAAATATTTCTTACCAATCCAAGTTACCAACCCTTCTCTACTTAATCATGTTACTCCGAAATAATGGAATATTAGAAAAGCTAAAAGCTACAAGGTATATGATGCTAATTAAAATTCCATCAATTTCAATACGGTTTAAATCAACAAATTCGACTAATCCATATATTAATTTAAAAGGTAGAATTAATAGATTATTACCTCAAAGTACTAGAAAATATAAAATGAAACAAGAAGATATTGTATTTCTTAGAAGGAAACATTTAATGAAAGGATTGGCTTTACCAGGAGGAAGTGAATCAGATTTAACAGAAATTGAATATTTAGATTATTTAATTAAAGATTTCCCATTTGATAATTTAAAACCAATTGATTATGAGATTGCACCAGTTTTAAAAATTGTTAGAAGATATTTTGATATTAATTTTAGAGGTGATAGTAATATTAACAAAAAACAATGGAGATCATTTATTAAATTTGATTCTGAAAATGTTGAAGTATCAACATCAACTGTTAATGAACATATTCAAAAAATTACTGAATATACTTATGGTAATCGTGATGCAACGATTTTTTTGAAAAAAACAATTTTAGAAATTATTGATAATTATGGAGATTTATTAACATTAGATAGTTATCATGAAATAATTAAAAATTATGCAACTTGTTATGAATTTTTAGAAATTGGTATAATTTTAGAAAAGATGAAAACATATAATATTGAACCAAATACAATGACTTATAATTTTATATTGAGTAAAGCTGTAAGTACAATAGGAACTTATAGATTTAGAAGAATTCAAAGAACAATAAATTCAATGATGGAATCAAATTCAACTCATCCTGATTTACTTACATCATCTTTACTTTTAAAATCATTTAAATCATTAGATAATTCATCAAATTTACTTTTAGAAATGGAGAAAAGGGAATTACCAGTTATATTTCGAAAAGAAATTATGGGATTTACAATTCCATTATGCCTAGAAGATTATATGAATATTTCAAATGAAAAAGTTAAAACAGTTTTATTTAATTATTCACTTTCAAATTTTCTTTTAATATCAAAATTTGAATCAGAAGCTGTTTTTATTGGAGCATTTATATATTTTAATTCATTAATTAAAAAATCAATTGTTAAACCAAATCATCATACATTAAAAATATTTATGAATATTTTATTAAATTATGAACATAATTTACCATTTTCAATTGCATTTTTTAATTATTTTATAAATAATTTTAGGAATCTTTATGAAGTTGAAAGTGATGATAAATTATGTGAAATTTATTCATTAATTACAAATTCAATGTTAATATTTTCAGATTCATCATTATGGGAAAGTTTAGTACCATATTTTTATAAGAAATCAATTAATAGTCAATTAAAAAGTCAAGTTACAGAAGAAACATTAAAGAAATTAAAACAAAGAGGTGAAGAATTACGTATATTTGATTTTAATCCAAGTTCAACATTAACACTTAAAGAAACAGAAAGAATTGAAATCATATTAGATAGTTTAAAATGGATGGATAATAAACCAATTTTAATTGAAGAACAAAATACATTGAAATTTAGAAAATCATATGTTGCGATGGGATGTGGTACAGATATTACACATGGAGCATTTAACAAAGAAATAACGAAAACATATGAAAAGAGTATGAGAAAAAAGAAGTTAGGGTTTATGGTTAAAGAAGAGAAGGATATGAGAAGAGACTTGGAGAAAAGAAGTGGTAAAGCACCAGTGTCTGGTAGTGGTCTTGATTCGTGGACCAGTGTTTTATAGTGAATAGTGAATAGTAAATAGTACATAGTACATAGAGTAACATAGTTAACACTCTCCGACTCTCCGACGCGCCGGCAGACCAGCCGTCCCCAGCAGTCACGTGACGCTCTCGAAAAAAAAACACGCCTCAACTTCACAGGAGTGTAAACAAAAAACAATGCTTTACTTTCTCCTACTTTTCCTTTTAAATCCTATATAAATCCCCTAGTTCCTACAACATCTCATTAGTGCTCTCTATCAGAGGCTCAACGTCTTCCTTTCACGATTCCAATTCAACTCAACTCAACTCAACTCAGCTCCATCGTATACTCCTTTCTTTCCAACCCAACACCTATTATTATAATTTCACTTCAACCATCATACTCTACATATCTTAAATACAACAGGTGGCAATGAATACAAACAACCAGAGTTCAAATAGTCATAACGAATCCAACAACAACAACAACAACAACATAATACATGAAGCAATCACTTCTCCTCTTTCACAACAACATCTACTTGGTTTAGGTGAAATGACTCCTTCTTCATTAAATCAAACTGGATTTCCTTTAAATACAAAAAAGCGTGTTCTCTATTCTCCTTCTTCAAACTCTTCAACCCCACGACCTACTCAGAGGCATCATCATATGAATAAAAATAATAATAATAAAGAAAATGAAATTAATGGAAAAAATTCAGTCTTTACGCGTCCACATTCCATAATGACCAACAACAACAACCATAACAATAATAAATCTCCTCAAATAACGAAGAAACCTGCTTTACGTAGAAGTACTGGTTTATTGAATTTACAACTTGAAACAAGTATAAATAATTCAAATGATAAAGATAATTCTAATTCTGATGATTTAAATAAAGAAAATGAAATTACAAAATCTTTTAATGATTTAAAATTTGATAATAATACTGATGAATTTGAATTTAAAAAACCATTAAGAACACATAGCACAACTAGTACAATTAGTAGTAATGGAAGTTTTACTTCAGTTACTTCTCCATTTATCAATCCAAATTCAATTAATAAAAAATCTTCAGCTGCTTCAAGATTTAAAAGAATTTTTTCATCTTCTAGTTCAACCAATTCTCCTTTATCTCATGATACAATTACAAGTACACCTTCATTTGATATTAAAAAACCATCTATTCATAGAAAAGTTTCAACAACTAATATTAATCCGGGATTTTCATTTGATCCAAATTCACCATTAGCTTCTCCATCTAAACCTTTTAAACGTACACTTAAAACTAATTTAAGATCAACTAATAATATTCAACATCAACCTCCACCACCACCTACAACTGAAACTTCTGTTAATTCTGTTTTTGCAACTCCTGCTTCTTTTAAAGCTATTAAACCTTTACAAACTGCATTTGCAACTTCTGGTTTACAAAGTAAAAAATCAATTGATCCATCAAATAATAAAAAGAAATTAATGCCTGAAACTCCATGTAAAAAACCTCCAAAAAAATCATTAGTTGAATCTTCAAATACTCCATTTGTTGCTGTTGCTCCACTTAATATTAATACATCATTTGGTACATCTTCAAATCCTACAACTGCTACAAGTCATCAATTTTCAGGTAGAAATACAGCTGAATCAAATAATACAAATAATACAAGTAATACAAGTAATACATCCATATCTCCTCCTCATATTCATGAAAGAATAACACCAAAATCATCAACTCGTTCAACAGTTACTAAACAACCAACAAGTTCAAGTTCTCATTCTTCAGGTGGTCATAGCAGTGCAGGTTCAAGACTTCCCAGATCTCAACGTGCTGTTAATACTGCTGATTTACAAACTTGTTTACTTCGATTTGCTAATGAATTTGATGATATGGTAGATGATGAAGATAATTCTGGTGGTACAAGTATTTTTAGAGATGATGAAATTGAAGTTAATAGAAATTATGAAGGTTCTTATTATTCTCAAAATTCAACTTTATCAAGAGCTTCAAGATCTCAAGTATTACAAACTCAATTAATAAATAGACAAGCTGCTCCATTTAGTAATTCAGTTGAAGATATAATGGATGAAGATTTAGATTTAAATAGAATAGATGATGTTAATTTTGAAGATTTTTCAAGTACTTTTGCAGCATTAGAAAATTTCCCACCAACTCCTACAAAATTAGGTAATAATAATAATAACAATCAAAATCAAAATCAAAATCCACATATTTACAATCATAACAACAACAGCAATATTAGTTTTAATCATAATATTTATCGTTCATCATCAATTTCACAAACTCCAACTAAGCATGGAAATCATTGGAATTCAAGACGTCAAAGTAGTATAGTTATGAGCAATATGAATAATAGTCAAACTAGACTGAATGTTAATACAAACTTTGATCCATCTAAATTTTCAAATGCTTTAATAAGGCCACCAAATCCATCTTTTGTTTCAAATGATAGTCCAAGAACTCCAATTGATCCTGTTTTCATTAGTCATTCAAATAATGGTTCTCAACATTCATTTAATAATAATATAAATATTAATGAACAGATTGGAATGAGTCAACATAATGCATCTGTTTCATCAATTCCTCTAACTCAACAACAATTAGAACAAAATAGAAGAAATAGTAATACTGATCATCATTTAATTTCAAGATTTGGTCATAGTGATTTAATTGGTTCTGGTGAATTTTCAGTTGTTTATGATATTCAATGGGAAGGTGTTAAATATGCAGTTAAAAGAACTAAAAATCAACTGACTGGTCCAAAAACAAGATTAAGAAAAATGGAAGAAGTTGAAATATTAAAAACTTTACGTGGAAATCAAAATAATAATGAAGATTATGATGATGATGGACGTGATTATGTTTTAAATTTAATTAATTTTTGGGAACATAATTCTTATTTATATATTATGACTGATTATTGTGAAAATGGTTCATTAGATAAATTTTTATTTGAAAGTGGTAAAGTTTCAAAATTAGATGAATGGAGAGTTTGGAAAATATTAGTTGAAATTTTAATGGGTTTAAAATTTGTTCATCAATGTGGTATTTTACATTTAGATTTAAAACCTGCAAATATTTTTGTTACTTTTGAAGGTACATTAAAAATTGGTGATTTTGGTGTTGCTTCTAAATTACCAATACCACCATATTTTGATAGAGAAGGTGATAGAGAATATATTGCACCTGAAGTTATATCAAAACATATTTATGGTAAACCTGCTGATATTTTTTCATGTGGTTTAATTATTGTTGAAATTGCTGCAAATATTGTTTTACCAGATAATGGAACATCATGGCAAAAATTAAGATCTGGTGATTTAACTGATGCTGGTAAATTATCATCAACTGATTTAGCTGATTTAGATAATTCATTATTTTCAACAAATAATACATGTTCATCAAATTTAACTAGTATTGTTGGTACATCATCTGAATTAAAATTAAATCAATTAAAACAAAAATTAAATATTCCAAATTTTGCTCCATCTTGGTTTTTTGATGGATCACAAACTTTAGATAAATTAGTTCAATGGATGGTTGATCCATCTCCAGATAATAGACCAACTGCTGAACAAATTTTAAAATGTTTTGAATGTTCTGTTGTTGAATTAAGAAGAAAATCAGGTGCTACTATTTATGAAGGTGATTTTGGTCCAAGATATAATGCTGGTGATGAAATTTTTAATTTAGAAAAAAATTTAGAAAAAAATACATTTAAAATTAGTAATTTACCTTATTTAAATGAAAAATTTCAACAACAAAGTAATGCTGCTAGAAAAACCAGTATTGATATGATCCTTGAATAATAAAAGAAAAGAAATTGAAATTGAAGTTTATGTTGTTTATGTTATTGTTATTATTACATTTTTGATACCCCTTGTTACTTATTAGTTGTTACCCCATATCCCTATCAATATCTCTCTTTAATTATGCTTATCTCTGTTTTTGTTTTACACTATTACCCCCAATTTAATTATCCTAACACACTATTAGATACCAATTTTGAATAATAAATTGAGGGGAATAAAAAAAAAGTGTATTTACATGTATGTTTATTGTATCAAAAAAAAAAATGTTGAAATTATGTTTTAAAAAGAAAAAAAGTGTATAATTTATATAGTATTTTTATTTGTTATTTGTTATTAATCCCCATCCAATTTTATTTCTCTGTTATATTTTATTTTTTATTAATTTTATTTTTATTTTTATTTTGGAATTCATATATGTGCTTATTTTTTTACTTCGTCTTTCTTTGCACTACAACTTGAATTGATACGTTTTATTCTTTAATTTTTGTTTATATTATTTTTTTTAAAGTTATATATAAAATAATTGGTTTTTTGATTTTTTTGTTCTTATACTTCTTCTCTCTTGATATTAAATGGATATTTGATTTTTTCTACTCGATCTATTATAATTAATATTAAACTTTATCAGTCTATGTATCATTCTGGATGTGGCAATAAGTGTTGATAATTACCATATTACTAATTAATTATAAGATTAATTAATTCATGATATCGATTCATAAATTTCATAATCATAATGGCCTTAACCTTGGAGTCTTGTACATTGGTTGTCCTTTATCTAGATCCTAGTACCTGGTAAAAACTTAATCTAAGATGGGCTCGATATCAGATTTAACTTTTAAGAGAATCCTTAATCTGAAGCTGGTTATTTACTATATTTGAAGTACGTGTGTACGCAGATAAAATATCATCCGGTTTTATTCATTAATGACTATTGTTTTATAGGTGTTGTATTCTTTTTTCATATTCCTTAATTCTGGTAATGCTTGGTGTTTTAGAAAAGTTATATTAGTCGTTCAAAGAATTAGATCTAATAATTAAGGCTTTGGTAATGAACATTTTAAAAAGAAGCATCTTCAATAGAACTTATAGTTAATTATTTGTGATGGTATTTCAAATTTTCTCTTCAATTTTATTAAATGATGATTTTGAATTTACTGTTAAACAAAGTTTATTAATGACTGCTGCCAATTGGTGTTGTTGGGTTATTTGGGTTATTAAATAAATACTTTAAACATAGAATGCCTTTAGCAATAACAGGATTAGTTATTTATGTATTTTCAGCATGTATGTTAGCATTCGCTGATAAATATATGAACACAAGATTAATTGGCTACTTTATTTTAATCCACTTCGTATGATTTGTTGTCTTTCATGTTTTTCTTCAAATGTTACTGGTCATACTAAGAAGATTACAGTTAATGCAATTTATTTAATTGCTTATTGTGTGTTGGTCAAATTGTTGTTGGTCCACAAAATTTTAAATTTAATGAAGCACCTCATTATACATGTGAAAGAATTACTATATTCTTGTTTGTTTGTTATATATTTAATTAGTGGACTTATATTATTAGCAATTATTTATTATAGTCTTATAATTATTGGTTTGAAAATAACAGAAGAGAAGTAAGCTATACAATCTCCCTAACAAAAGTTTGTCCGAAAATTTAAACCACCAAATATGTAGCACAGTTTTGTTGATTTTACTGATTAAAAAAAAATTCATCAAAAGTTTTCAATCGCCCTCGTTCTAGGTTATTTAACTATACTTTTATAATTTATAATGAAGTATATTTTGGTTTGAATTTAGATGTTGCTGCTACATTTAATTGTTAATTGTTTTTATACGCTCTAAAAAAAGGAAGGCTAGCTAGCTACCTTAATTGAAATTTGAAAAGCTATAGATTATATAAGAATTAATTGATCAATCTATATAAATTAACCGTAAAAAAAATCAAGTTCATCTTTCTTAATTAATTAATGTATTAACTGATCGAATACATGTATATGATAGCCCAAAGAAGATATATAACCTATTCTTGAGTTATTCACCTATAATAATTTGAAAACAACGTACCAAAAATTATATCGATCTATTTATGAAATAATTGATCGATTGAGTTTATAGCTCATTGATTGGTTCATGTACTTGTAATATATATCATACTATAATATCTACTACAGCTACATGTAGTACGTATTAATTGATTAATAAATATATTAATTAATTGCAATTTAATTTGAAAATGCATATATGTAATTACAGTTTCCCCCCTTTTTTTTTTACCCCTTTTTCATCATCTCAAATCTGGCGTTTAATTTATTTTAGAACTTTATAATAAACTACATGTATATACAATTAATATATCAATATACGTTCGACAATTACTTTATATTCTCAATTACTGTATCATTTATGCCATGATTGATCGAGTCAATTGAGCCAGTTAAAACTAATTACATTCAGAATTTCAGAATATCGAATATTCATCATGCCATACATATTGATTTTAGTTACATGTATACCCAATCCCATGCATGCAACGACCAATTTAAAGATAGATCTTATAATTATAATATAATTTCTTAATTAAGCTTTTTTTTTCTATACGTTACATGTACGTAGTTAGATATACAGTTTATATAATTCTAGAAAAATAGTATAAACATAGATATATGCATGCTTTCATGTATAAATTGTTTGAGTGACCTAATTCAGGTATAGAATTTAGAAAATGAATTAAAGTGATAATTTAATTTAATTAATTATTAAATTGAATTAATTTCTAAGTATAATCAATTTCGATCATTTCTATATAGTTTATCACTGTTTATGACTTAATTATAGCTAGCTTAACTGTATTTCCAATGTATTTATTATTTCGCATTAATTACGAATTGGGATTATACTAAATGTACCATTCTGTTCTACGTACGTATGCACTATAGTTTTTTTTTTAAACTAGCTTTATGTACGTATACGTATAACATAAACATAAACATTAATTGTAAAGGTATAAAGGACAAAGTCCAAAGTCCATGCAAGGGGAGTCAAGGACCTCTTTAAAAACGAGAATATGAATCCGAGATCGATCGATCATCAATTAACGTTTAAAAAAAAATATAATTTAATAGATTCGCGATCTCGAGGACGGGAGCCGGGAATACGTACGTGGCAGTAGTACGTGGTGGCACGCAGAAGGCCCCGCGACGCCCGCGTACGTACGTGGTATATATCCATGGACATATTAATTGTATTAATTGGACCATATGGCCGGTCCATGGACCATGTGCGCGGGTGGTACGTGGACCTCTTACTCTTACGTAAGGAAGATCAGGGCCGGCCTGGTATCCAAGTGGTGAACCAGGGCCTGGTGGAAACTTAAATTGTACGCGCGTCGCGCAATCCGCGCAATCTCGAAAATATTTTTATTTATTTAAAAAATATATAGGAACTTGCTTGCCCATCGATCGATCGATCAGTCTGTAATTGGCCCTTATGATTTATCATGATCAGGTTCATGTGCAAGCAAGTATACGTTAAATTTAATTGGAGTTAAAAGTGGTCGTTCGAACAATACATTCATTTACATAATAAATCCATTTGAATATTCTTAATTCTTCTTCTAGCTGCTCCTTCCTTATCCACATAACCTTAATTTCCTTTTAAGTTTTAGCTATATCTGATTCTCTTAATTTGCAGGTCAGAAGGTCAGGTTAAAAAGCTGTTAAATTAGCTGATTTTACTTTTCTCTTTATCATTCTCATTCCTATAACTATACTCAAATTTTCTTTGTCTCAACTCATTTAAAGATATATCATCCTTTCTTTTTCTTTAATTAACTCTTTCAATTTAATTGCTTCAGTTTCAACTTTCAAATCATTTTAAATTCAATTAAATGCAAGATAACAACAACAACAACAACAACAACGCTGACCTTTCAAGAGCTTTTATCTCAACAAGTTTAAACAGCCAAAACCAACTGGTTGCTATTACTGATAACCCAGAATCAAGAGTCCCAAAAAGAAGAAGAAATCGTCCAACTATTTCTTGTTTGAATTGTAAAAGAAAAAAAATTAAATGTGATCGTTCAAAACCAATTTGTGGTTCTTGTATCAAATTGGGGTTAAAAGTTGAAGATTGCCAATATTTAACTCATGTTCCAACTGCTGATAACCCATTTAATCAACCTTTACCAAGACAAGCCAATCAAAATACAAATATTAATAGAATCAGCCCTCAAATTGTTCATAATCAACCTCCTTCTCCTTATGATCAACAACAAAGAGGAACTGGTTTTTATAATCAAATTCATCATCAACAACAACAACAAATGTCTTCTTTACCTCCTTTTTCAATTCCACCTCCATTAACTTCTTCGAATTTGAATGATCTTAATACCGGTACTGGTAGTGGTACTAGTTCTGGTTTATTTGGTTCATCTTCCAATTTCAACCAACATCACCAGGCTCCAAGTTCTACTTTTCCAAATCCTATTCAATCTCCTCAAATACATATAGCAAATAAACCTTTATACTCAACTTCTTTACATTCTTCTGCGACCCCATTTTTAGCTTCAATGCAACAGCAACAGCAACTACAACAACAGCAACAACAGCATGAAAATGAAGAACGACAACAAACTAAGCAAAATTATGAAGATAAAATAAAACAATTAGAAGCTCAAATTAAAATACTAGCTTCAACAGTTAATAATCAACAACAGCAACATCATCAAGCCAGTGGAGGCACTAGCTTTAAAACTAACGAAACTGGTAATTTAAATACTTCTAAATCTATAATTAAAGATTTACCTGATGTATTTTATGAACACATTCCTGAATTTTCTAAAACTTCTTATCTTTCACTGAAAAATTCTTCAGCTACTTTTGTGGGCCCAACTTGTTGGAGATCTTTTGTTGCATTTGATGATAATCTTAGAATGTTTATTGGTAAATCTCAAAATGCTTTCAAACAAGAAAGAAAATCCTGGAAAGCTAGATTTGGAGGTGAATCAATTAATAAACTACAATACTTAGAGAGAGAATTAGCTCAATGCATTAATAATTATTATATAATTCCCAATCCAATTAATAATGGTTGTTCTCCAAAACAATTAGGATTATTAAAAATGATAGAAGATTATTTACCTCAATATGATTATTTTATTAAAGTTGTCAATGAATCTTATGAAAAATTTAATTCTTATAATCCTTTTATTCCAAAAAGATTAGTTGATCAAATTGTTCAACATTGCTTTGGTAAAGATTTACAAGGTAATGTTAAATTAATTACAACTGGTAAAAAAACAGAATTTGGTTCAATTGCTTTAATTTTAACATTAGTTAAAGGTGTTGGTTATTATGATTTTAATAAAAATAATGTAGCTGAACCAGTCGGTTCAAATAATAAAATTATATTTTTCAATGATTCTGAATATGAAATGTTAATTTTATTTACTTCAAAATTATTAGATGAAGCAAAAGCATCATCAAAGAGTACTTTACCAAATCTATGTACTCATATTTTATTATTCATGATTAGCATTAGAAATAAGAAAAGTTATGATTGTGGTGATTATAAGAATGCAATACCATTTGCTTTTTCTTCAATTGAACAAGCAATTTCATTAGGTTTTCATCAAAAAAAATCACAATTTGCATTTATGGTTAGTTATAAAGATTCAGATGAAAGATATCTTGAAGATTTAACTGAAACAGAATGGAGAACAATTTGGTGCTTAATTCAATATTTTGATGCATTAACAAGCTATAATTCAGGTTTACCTTCAATGTTAACAAATTTACCAATTGAAAATTATGGTGATGATGTATTTTTAAATAGAGTTATGCCAACAACTAAAAATTATAGATTAATTTCTGGAATTTTTAGTAGTCAATATACAATTGAATTAAATCTTCATAAGGTTGAAGAATTAACAACTGAAATAGAAACATTAAATTTTACAACAACTGATCCATTATTAGAGTTATCAAGAAGTTTAGGAAATTTGAAAGGTGTTATGTCACCTGATTTATATGGTAAGCTATTAAGTAAATTAAAATTATGTGATATGACTCTATTTTTGTATATTCATTCATTACAATGTGTTAAAAGATTTATTAAACATTCACCTAAATTTAAAGAATTTCCAGAATTCAAAAAAAATCAAATGAGAATTATTGAAGAAAGATTTACAAATAGATGCTTCTTTTATGCAATTTGTTTATTAAGTTTACTTAATCATTTATTAGTTAATAATTATAATAGACCTGCTAATGTTTTCTTAGCTTCAACTGATTTAGCTGATCTGTTTATGAAGGTTTCAGTTTGTATGTTTGCACGTATTGCTGAATTAATTCAAGCTAGAAAAAATGATCAATCATCTAATATGGATTCAACTACATCAGCAACATTCTTATCATCAAATTCACAAAACCCAGATAGAAGTCCTGAATCATTTACAGGAAATAAAAGTAATCAATTATTTATTGATGATTTAGATATGGATTCATTAGAACCATTAGTTTTTAGACATTTATACACAGATATTTCTGAAACTCAAACCCAACGTATGGATAAAATGGAAAAATCAATTAAAGAAATTTTTTGTGATCCTTCAGCTTTATTACATTACCTTAATGGATTTTTCTTTAATTGTTCAAGATCAGTTATTGCTAGAGATTATAAATTTTTTGCTATTTATAAATATGTTTTCTTACCATTAAATTCAATTTATCAAACTGGTGGTAGATTAGAAGATTTCGATGTTGAAGCTCACATCGAAAGATTTAAAAATGTTGATAATACTTGGTTTATGCATTAATTGAATTTTTTTTTTTTATTTTTATTTTTATTTTCATTTACTCTATTTTTTTTGTTTACTACTGCTGCTATATTTTTACTTTTTACTTTTTACCTTTTAATTTTTAATTTTGTTTTTTACTTAATCAAAAGTTTCCTATGTTTTTGCTTTTATTTTACTTTCCTTTACTTACTTTACTTTATGCTATTTTATTTTATTTTATGCTATTTTACTTTATTTTATTTTGTTCAGCTATGTGTACTCATTATTACTATTATATTACTATTACTATTATTATTACTATTCACTTTTCATTTATTCACTTATTTTATTTTACTTTATTTTCACATTTAGTTTCTATATTTATCTTTTATTTTCATATAGCTGTATAGATATTTTGAAAATGTATTATAAATCAGCCGGAATTAAAGCTGAAGCCCGAATTTAAAGCCGTCTTTATATCTTGCAAAATTTAGTTGATAATCTTAAAATCAATAAATCTGATTATATAATTAGTTGATCTGTTGATCAGTTTGTATATCTTCTAGAAACATCACACTTGTCTGGGCTTCTGGAAACTATCTGTGATCACAAGTTAAATTTCGAAAAACTGATCGACTCTGTTTATTCACCGATACAAAGGGATACAGGCAGGCTTTATAAACTCAACAACAGCAGATTCAACTATACAATTCAACTTCAATATTATCTCATTACTATAAGCAACATCTTGTACCATATCAAGAAGATTCAATCATTAATTGATAACTTCAAGTAGAACACGTTACAGTTGCGCTATCAAAAGTTTTCAGATCTTTCAAAACCAACAACATCAATCTACCTCTTATCAGTCAATCAATTCAATCATGGATAATTCTACTAACAATAAATCATCAAGAAAGAGAAATCGTCCATCTTTTGTTTGCAGTAATTGCAGAAAGAAGAAGGTGAGGTGTGATAAACAAACTCCATGTTTTAATTGTGTGAAGGCAAAATGCCCTGAAACTTGTGCTTATACTTATCCAACTTTAGATCATCTTTTTGAAGAGACATCATCATCATCACCATCAAATGGTAATAATTCTGTTGGTTCTGTAAGTATGTCTCAAGGCATTTCTCAAGATCAAGTTCAACGAGATGATAATTTAAAAGAAGAAATGCAAAGTTTAAGAGATCAAATTCATAGTTTAGAAAAAATATTAAATAATAATAATAATACTGAAAAAAATAGTGTTAGCTCTACAAATAATAACTCTGCTTCACTTTTAGATATGAAAATTGATGGTTTAAAATTATTTAGAATTATAAAGAAACCAAGTAGAACATCACTTTATGGTCCACTTTCAGTCTTTTCAGTTTTAAGTTTAACTATTAATCCAAATACAATAGATATTTTTGCAACTTTTTTAAATAAAGAAAGAAGAGCATGGAAGAAAAGACATTCTAAATCAATTAACTATCTTCCCGTTTTAATTACCTCTTGCCCTGATCTTAATGAAGTTTTAACTACAATTGAAGAAAAAGTGGTTCCTCATTGCAATGCTTTATTAGAAAGATTAACTTACTTTAAATTTGAATTAAATAGTTTATTATACAATGAATTTGTTGATATGGATCATGTTTTTGAATGTTTTGATAATTTTTTCAAATTAAATGATAACGGTAATGGGTATACTTTTATTAAACCTGAAAAAAATTATACTTATTCTGAATTATCTTTGATTCTAGCACTTGCTAATTCTGCTTCAAATTTTGCTGCTTATGATTATAATTATTCTTTTAAATATTTAATGGATGATTCAACAAAAGATGCTTTAACCAGCCTTTCATCACAAACATTAGGGTTATCTAATTATTTAAGAAAAACTAATTTTTCAGCACTTATTGCATTTTTAGTTTTAAGAGATAATTGTATTACTTATTCTTCATTTCTATCGGATGGTTTAGATTCAAAATCATACTTCTTATGTAGTACTGCTGTTAATATGTCTTTTCAACTTGGTGCTCATAGAGATCCTTCTTCAATAAGTGATTATGTTGTTAAACACGGTAAATCTCAAAAAAGAGGTAAATTCAAAGATGTTCCAAAAGAATGTTATCATTTACCTCCACAGAATCAGAGAAGTCTTTGGAGTTATTTAAAGTTAATGGATTCATCGTATTCTTTAGATTTAGGAACACCTTTACTTATCAATGATATTTTCACTGATTCATCTGTTCCTTCAATAGTTGGAAGTCATTTAATGAAAGCTTTAACAGATCTACAGAGAGAAACATCAACTTCAATAAATTCAGTGGCTCCAATTTCATTAAATGATATCATTTCTTTAAGAGAAAAATATCTTCAATTTAGTGCTTCTTTAGGAACTTTTCAAGAATTGCTTTCTCCAAATCAACAAGAACCTGTTTCAAAAGCAATGTTGAATTCTATTGCTCAAAAATTAAGTATTAAAATGAGAGTTTTTAGAATTATTAATATTGCTGGAATTTATTTACATAGTATTTTAACATCAACTGAAATTTATCCTTCAAATCAATTAAATTTAAAAAATTTAGGTACTTTAGAAGAACTTGCACAATTTTTTGAATATGAAATAATAAAATCTTCAATTGTTAGTTGGGGTTTATTAAAAGACATTGGTAATGGTGAAACTGTTTTCGGTGATCAAAAATTGAAATTTTTACTTTATTTTAAATCTGATTTAATAAATTTATTATTTCCAAGTATTTTATTTTCTGCAGTTTCTTTAAGTTCTGGCCCTTTATTTAATCCTGATGTTAATGATTTTCAAATTAAATTAAAACCTGAATATCTTAAACCTGAAGCTAAAGTTAATCAATCTGAACTATTTAATTTAAATTCATTTGATTATAAAAATATTGAAACTTCAATGAAAGCTAGAATTAATAAAAACGAATCTAGTAATTCAGATAAATGTTTAAAATCAATGTTTGAAAATTGTAAACAAACAGTTAAATTCTTTTGTGAACTTCATAGTATTGCATCTGAAATTCCTCAATTATGTGAAGATTATGGTTATTTTTGTATATTAAAAGTTATGTCTATATTTTCATGTTTTGCTGATTCTATTTCAAAATTAAACACCAATATTAAAAATAATAATAAGAACAATAATAATAAAACAACTGGCGAATTTCCAATAGAAGAAGTTTTAAAACAAACAAAAGCTAAAGTTGAAGCTAAGATGAAATTAGGATTTATTGATTTAGGCTTTAATCTAGAAAATGACGATCAACAAAGTATTGAGAATTGGCTATCTAGTGTTTTTGATGAAGATGGATTTATGAAATTCTTTCATGATGTTTCTAATAAAGAGGATACAATTGGAGGTGAACTGATCATTCAAGGAACTGACCTAATTCCAAATACCAATAATACTGTTTCCTCCGGTAATAATCCTTTAACTTATGGTAACATGTTTTCTTATGGTTCAGAGAATCCCCCTAATCAATTATCCTCTGTTAATTCCGATCAACAAGATAATCCAACTAATGCACCTATTAGTTCTTTACCTATTTATGAATTTCTAGATGCTGCAACAAAGGGAGAAGCTAGTACCACTAATAATGGCAGTACACAAGGGTCTACTAATAATAATCATTCTTCAAATTCCAAAGATAAATCTAATCAAAATGAAAATGGTTCAGTTGGTGCATCTTATCAAATGTTTTTTTAATTATATAGTTTTATTCTTTACTTGCTCTTTTTCTTCTTCTCCTTTTCTCCTGTATTTTAGTACTTTCTTGTAATTAACCTCTTATACATGTATTTAGATAATTTCTGTACATAGATTTACTCAAATTCGAACCTTGAATTCTTTGCACAGCCCGCGAAATAAATTTTTTAATTTTCTCTTGTGATATTGAAAAATTCAGAAAAAATAAAGACTTTAATTTAATTAATACTACTCCAACATATTATTAATCAAGCTTCTAATTTGTATATAGAGATTTTCAATAGATGCTAAGGTGTTTAACGAAATGCAATAGTCGAAAAATTGGACTTTCTGTGCTTAAAGCTCCTATATTTTTAAATCAAAATAAATATTTTCCTCAAGTTAGTTTTCATGAAACTTCCATACAATCAAGATCAATTGTTTTTGTGAGGAAGAAGAATATAAAAAATGCAAAAGAAAATGTTGAAATTGTTTTTGGAAAACATAAAAGTGCAAAGAAAGATAAAAAAAAAAAAGATAAAAAATTAAAAATTGAAAAACTTATGAAAGAACAAGAACTTAGAGCAACTAAATATGAAAATAATTTAACTCATCAATTTAAATGTCTTGCGGATTTTACAAAGAAATTGGAAAGTATTATTAAGATTAGAAGAGATCAACACGAACAAGAAAAAGTGAAAAATGAATTAGGTTCAGTTGAAGATACAATTGATCATGATGATAAATTAGAAGAAGATGCTGAATATATATTTGATGCTTTACTTGGAGATAGTCCTGAGCCATCAACAAAATCAAATCAAAACTTATTAGAATCAGGCAAAGAACAATTACTAATAGGGAACAAAGAACATGAAGAGTCAATAAATGAAGAGTTTAGTTTAGTTGGATTTAATCCAAGTGATTTAGATTTATTTCCTAGAGCCATACCATATGTTGAATTGCCTAATAAAATATTAGATCATATTACTGATGATGTACTTAGAAATATTCTTGATAGAGATACTTCTAACTGGGTTCCTGTTATCGATCAATTATATAATGATCCTAAGTTTTCATTGAAATCTTTTTCAGCTGATGAAGTTGCTTATTTAGTTAAATCAATACCCAGAAGTCAAAGACCATTAGTTATTGGAAAAATTCATAAGATGATTACAGATGCAAAATTAGATAGATCAACACAAATTTATAATTTACTTATGGCTTCATATAATATTTTCAATGTTAAAGAATCAAAAGATATTTTAGAAATGTTATATAATAGATTATTGGATCCTGAACTTCATGCTAGACCAGATAAAGTTACTTATAGTATCATGATCAATTTATATGCAAAACATAGGGATATTAAAAAAGTTAAAGAGTTTTTAGATTTATATACTTCAGCAGGTGGTCAACCAAATGCTATAGTTTATACATCAGTTTTACAGATGTATGTTAGAATGAATAAATATGAACAAGCATTAGATACATTTAAAACAATGAAATTTTTATCTGTTGATACATCACCTACAGTTCAAACATATACATCAATGATCTTAATGGATGTATTTAATGATGAGATTGAACATGGGTTAAATTTATATGAAGAAATGATTAATGATAGTGATTTAAAACCTTCACCATCTACATTAACAGCATTAGTTAAAGGTTGTTCAAAACGTCCACATCTCATTCAAAAAGGGTGGACATTAATTCAAGAATATTATGAAAATAAATTTCCAATTGATTCACAATTTATTGAAAGTATGATGAGATTAGCTGGTAAAGATAATGATATTAATTTTGTTCGTGCATTGTTTTTAAACTTAAGTGAAACTAATACACAATTGAATAAGGGTTTAATAGTTCCACCAGATGCATCTGCCTTACATTATTTATTCAATGCTTATACAGATTATAGTTTAAACAAAAAACCAACTGGTTCATTTAATCTTATCATTAAAAGACTTAGATTATCAGCAATTCATTCAATGAGATTTGATTTTCATCCAGCTGCACCACCTTTATTACCAGTTAATGAATTACCATTGAATAAAAAACATTTATTAGTTGAAGAATCAAAAGCTATATTAAATTATTATATGACGAGATATCCAGAAATGGTTTCTGAACGTTTAATTACAAGTTATTTATTTATGTTGACTAATTGTGCTGATTCAGCTGAAGAATTTGAAAAAGAGTTTGAAAGATTAACATTTTTCAAAGCTGATGAACTTATCAATGAAGTATCAATTGAATATCCTGAAGATGAAGAAAAAGAAAAAGAATATGAAGCTCCACAACAAGAAAAATCAGTTAAAATAAAGGAACAAAAATCAACAATTAGAGTTCCAAGAACAGATTTCATTTATAGTGCATGTCTTAGAGCAGCAAAAAATTTTAAAGATCTAGCATTTGCACAAAAAATTTGGATTGAAAGAGGTAAGTTTCGTCATACATCAGAATTTCAAAATTTAAAACCAAAAGAACAAGATGAATCAGATTTTAGAATTGCTAGATCAGTTTTAAAATGTTTTGTTGAATGCCAGAGTTTTCATGATGGTTATAAATTAGTTTTAAGTTCACAAAGTAAATTTATTTGGACTTATTATCATTTAAAGGATTTAATGTCATTATGTGAATCTTTTGGTTATACTACTTATAAAGCAGCATTAATGAAAGTTGTTTATAAAAGTAATAAATTTATTAGAAAGAATTTCTAATATTTGATTTAATATTAATTAATTGGGTTTTTTTTTTTTTTTACTTTGCATTATTAATCTTGTATATTATATTATTTTTTTGCAGTTGTATATAGTTTATAAATAGACGGTCTTGTAAATAACTTTAAACATTTTTAAGATAAAGTAGAAGTAAACAATAGTCATAAATTTTTTCATAATGATAATAATATACTGTATAAACAAGCACGTCTGAAGACTCTGAACTAAATAATAATAGTAAAAAAAAAGAAATGACGACATGAAAATGATGATAAAAACAAAATAACACATAAACATAAAGAGTTAGAAAAAAGAAAATAGAAGTCATATCAAGGAAAAAAGAAGGAGAAGACAAAGAAAAGAAAAAATTAAAATAAATAAAATAGCTAGCTAGCTATATTCAAAGAAATAAATAAATAAAACAAAATGAAGCAATAAACACTCTAAGTCTCTAATATTTAATTAATCTTCTGAAACTTCAGTTTGATACAGACAATCGATAAAAGTACCAATTAAATCATTAACAAAAGCACCTAAAGCAACTGAACTTGCAGCACCATACATTTGAGCAGTTGATCCAGAATCAGCATCTTCATTTCTATCCATTAATTCTTTAACAGCATCTTTTAAATTTTCAATAAATAAATCAATTTTTGGAGCTGATAATCTAGTTACAGCCAAATGAATTGCAGATGGATTTTGTAAAGCATTTAAATGCCAACCTGATTTTTCTGATAAAATATCACTTAATTTATGAATATTTAATTTATTTGATTTAAATGCAACAACACATAAGATTGGATCACCAATTAATTCTAATTCTGGAATATTTAAAATAGCTTCTTTTAATTTCATTGATGATGAAACTATATCAAAGCAAGATTGTTTATAACCTTCATCACCAATATGAATCATTGTTGCCCATGTACCAACAGTTAAAGCACCAGGTCTTGAACCAGCTAAAGTTGGTGAACCATAAAGACCACCTAACCAATCATTTGTAACATAATATTGATATTTTCTTAAATTTGGATCTCTATACATTATAACTGATGAACCTTTTGGTGCAAAACCATATTTATGAGTATCACAACTAATTGAAGTAACACCAGGAACTCTAAAATCAAATGGATTTAAATCATTATTATTTGGGAAAGCTTTTGAATAATAGGCAATTATAAATGAACCTAAACAACCATCAACATGTAATGGAATATCATGTTTTAATGCAATTTTTGATAATGATTCAATATCATCAACCATACCATGTGGGAAATTTGGAGCAGAACCAAAGATAATAACAGTATTTTTATTGACTAGTCTTTTAACATGATTAACATTAACTTTATAATCATCACCTAAATCAGCTAATTTTAAGTTCATCTTAAAATATTTACATGCTTTAAAAATAGCTGCATGAATTGTTTTTGGAGCAATGATTTCAGGTTCTGTAATACCTTTTTCAGCATAACCTCTTTCTCTTGCAGAAAGACAAGCTAAAAGTAAAGATTCAGTACCACCAGAAGTTGTTGTACCACAACCTGATTTTGGAGCATTAAATAAATCTAAAACCATTGAAACAACTTCAGATTCCATTTGTCTAACACCTGGGAAAGCATCAGGATGTAATTGATTTGCAACAGCAAATTTTTTAAAAGCTGAAGATTGAAAATTAATTAAATCAGAACCACCATGATAAACAGCACCTGAAAGTTGACCACCTTCCCAATTAGCATGTTTCATTAGATTTAAGATATCCAATTGTTTTAAAGTTTGATCAGTTGATAAACCAATTTTTGGAATTTGATTATATTTAACATCAGGAGAAGTTTTAATTAAAGATAATTCCATTTCTTTTTTAGCTTTTAAAGATTCTTTATTTAATTTTGATTTAATAAATGGAATTGAAAAAAACAAATTAGTTAAATATTTATATAATTTAATATATAATTTTTTAATTGAACGAATTAAACCATAACCATAAATTTCTAAAAAAATTGAATTTAAAATTTTATAAATTATTGAATAAAATAAAATATCTTTAATTATATTAATTATTGAATTATTATTAAAATAATTTAAAATAATTAATTGAAATTTATTTAAATAAATTAATAAATTTTCTTTTGTTAATAAATCATTTAAATCATTTAAATCTAAATTTGTTAAATTTTTATAATAATCTTCAAGATTATAATTGTCTAATTTGAAAGACATGAGTTTTTAATGTTTTTTTTTTTTGATTTCAACTTAATCCTGAATTAAGTCAGTTTAATGATATATATGATATTTGTTTGAAATATATCTATAGATGGGTGTAATGATATCGATGCTTATTGGTACTGGACTGGTAATGCGGATATAAGACGACCGTTTTAATACTTGATTTGATAAAAGTGAAAAGTGAAAAGAAACAGAAATAGGAAAGCAGAGAGATCGATGAGTTGAATGAATTGAAGAGGAAGAGAAAGCAATTAAGTCAAGAGGAAAAGAGGCAAAGACAAGATGGGAAGAAAGAAAGAGATATATATATGTTTAAGTACTTGAAATGGAGACAGAATTTAGGAAATTAAAGTTCGGGTTATAAAGAGGATCTTACTGATTTACTATAGCTAGGGAACTGGTTGGCTGGTTGGAGCTGAAGCAGCCGACTAGTGCTGGATGCCAGTGGCATATCTGTGATCTTTGATTCTAATTCTCTGATTCGGTATCTCTAGCTGGTATACGTTGTTCTTGTTCCCTTCTTCCCTCTGCCTGATATCATGATACGAAGTCAATTAATTAATTCCTTAATTTTTTAATATATCCGAATCCTAATTAACCAGCCAGCCGCAGCACAGAGCCGCACGCCACCAGTCCGGTCTTCGTCTCCGGATCCGGGTCCGGTTTGCTCTCGCCAATAAGATCTTGTTAAAATCCATTTACACAGCTAACACTATAAACTATAACTCTTGCACTTTTATTTGTATTTTATACGTTCCAACTTCGAACAATCTTCATATCCATCAAATCCTATAGACCTTATCATATCATTAGACTTTTATATACCATTCTCTTCAATTCATAATGTTCCATTTCACATACCCTTTTACTAAAATACTCTCTTTAAATAATTCCACAAGGTCTTTGTCTATATTTAATTCAAAATCTTATAATATTATTATCACAAGATCAAGATCAAGATCAAGATCAATTACAATTTCCCCTCTTTCTCTTCGATTTTCTAATTTAAATTATACAAATCATAGGTATTTATCAACTAATCATAATAATAATAAATTTCCTCCAACTCATTTTCAAGATCAATCAAATCTTCCATTACCATTTGATAAAATAAATTCAAATTTAAATTCAAATTCAAATATTCAATTTAAAAAATTCACAATAACAGAATTATTATCAAATCCACAAACTAGATCAGCTACATTAAAATTAATTTTAATTTCATTAATCTTTAATTCAATTATTTTATATGAATATTTCGATTCAACAAATGAAGTAATTCAATTACAAGATGAAGTATTTCAAGTATGGGAATCATTTGATCAAAAAGATATTTCACAAACTGTAATGGCAATTCATATTGGTATGTTAAAAAAACAATTAATGGATGTTGGTTTAGTTCCAATTCCAAGTTCAAAAGCAATTGAAATGTCAAAATTAATTTTAAGTTTTGAAAGACGTGATGATAATGGTCAATTATTAATTTATGTTGATCCAAAAAGTCCAATTTATGATTTAATTCCTTTCCATTCAGAATATAATGTTAATAATATTAAAAAATTCAAAGATGTATAAATTATAATTGTATAGTTTTTCTTAAATTTATAATTCTCTTTAATAAATCATTTTGCATATTATACTCAGTCACGTGCACGCTCTCGTCTCGCCAGCCAATCACAGCCGCCGATTCCCAGACCCATTCAGATATTCCGGCTTCCCGTACAAACAATAAAATAAGCTATAGTAATTTATTTATTTATTTGAAAATGAAAATATTTCAAATATACTTCAAATATTTCAATTACTTTAATCTTTTGGAAAGAAAGAATCAACAATATACCCCGGATACATCATATTCTTCTTCTCATTGAATTTGTCCATTTCTTCTTCTTCTTTTAGAGATAGAAGCAGCACCAGAGTCAGTGAGTTACCTTATCTATTTAACTCTTTTCATTGAATTTCCTTCAATTCCTTTCCTTTCCTTTCCCTTCATCGATCCGGTTCTCATAGTCTCTCCAATTAAACTGTACCACTACATTTTATTAGATTACTTTAAAAGTTAATTCATTTAATTCTCAAAAACTCAAAAGCTTAAAATATCATGAGTGGTGGTGAATCAAATGCAAAACGACAGAAGACAAAATCATCAAATTCACCTCAACAACAACAACAACGTCATAAAAGAGCTTCAAGTTCAATATTAGGTATATCAAGATCAATATCAGCTTGTAAACGTTGTAGACAGAAAAAAATCAAATGTTCACATGATTTTCCCAAATGTGCTGGTTGTCAAAAGGCAAAAGTTGATTGTGTTTCAATTGATCCTGCAACAGGTAGAGAAATTCCAAGATCTTATATAATGCATTTGGAAAATAGAGTTGAAGAATTAGAAAAACAATTGAAAAATAAAGATGATTCCAATATTAATAATAATAATAATATTAATTCTATAATAACAAATACCAATTCAATTGATTCTTCTTCAATTAATCAATTACCTCCTTTATCTACTTTAACGCCCATATCCCAAACTGATACTCCTCAAAGAGTTTCATCTAATCCAATCTATTATCAACAACAGCAACAAGTTCATACTCCAATTTCAAATTCAAATTCAAATGTTTTACCAAGTATTAATAGTATTACACCAAATAGTAATGGTAACAACAATAACAACAATAATAATAATTTAACAAATTCAAATACTCCCATTCCAACTTCTACATTAATGGATAGAATTGAAAATTCAACAACTGCTTCTGGTTCAAGACAACCTTCTTCATTCATGGGTACTTCTGCAACTTCTGGTATATCATTTGCTAAATTAATGTTCACAGCTTTACATTTTAAAGAAAATGATAATAGCAATATGTCTCAACAATCAGGTCTTCCTTCAATTAATAATCCATCTTATAAAAGAAGATTAACATTAAGTGATCCTTCAATATTGAAGAAAACTATTGAAAATTCAACAATTGCTTTATTACCACCAAAACAACAAGCATTAGAATTAGTTTCACTTTATTTTGCTCAATCAAATTCTCAATTACCAATTTTCCATAGAGAAGAATTCTTAAAAAAATATTTTCAACCAATTTATGGTGATATTCCAATTGGTTATTCATTTGCTTCAAATTATACTTCAATTAATAGAGAATCTTTAATTAAAATAAACGAAGAAGATACTTGGTATCATCAATATACAAAAATACTGGATGATGAAATTCAAAATGTTAAAGATATAGATCCATTAAAAGTTTCAGCTTCAATTATACCACCATCTGAATTTAAAATTCCTTTATATTTCATGAACATTGTTTTTTCAATTTCTTCAACTGTTACTCATTTACAATATCCTGGACATATTTCAGATAATTTTAAGAATGCTGCTTTAAGATATGTCGATGAAGTTTATTCATCAAATGATAAACTGGAATCTTTACAAGGTGTTTTAACTTTAACTTTATATTCATTAATGAGACCTTCAATTCCTGGTGTTTGGTATATGTTAGGATCAGCATTAAGAATTTGTGTTGATATGGGTTTACATTATGAAAATAGAGATTTAGGTATTGATAATTTCCAATTAGATTTAAGAAGAAGATTATTTTGGTGTTGTTATTCATTAGATAGACAAGTTTGTTTTTATTTAGGTAGACCATTTGGTATACCTGAAGAAAACTGTCATGTTCCATTTCCAAGTGATTTGGATGATGCATTAATTACAAGAGAAGATGAAAATATGATTCAAGATTATTCAACTAGAACAAGTGGTATGCCTTCATATAAAGCAGTTTCATTAACAATGTTTAGAATGAGAAATTTACAAGCTGAAATCCAAAGTATTTTATATGATAAAAAAGAATTACCAAGAAAATTTAGAAATCAAGATGATTGGTTTCAAGATATAACTAGAAGATTAGATTTATGGAAATTAAGTGCTCCAAAAACTCAAAGAAAAATGAATTGTGATTTTAGTTTTGAATTTTTTAATATGAATTATAATCATGCAAAATTGATGTTGAATGGTTTATCACCAATTAGATTGAATTTATCACTGGAAAATTATATTAATGTTTGTGAAGCTGCAAAAGAAATCATTTTCAGTTATTATGAACTATATTCATGTAAATTGATGAATTATACATGGGCTGCAACACATAATTTATTTATGGCTGGTTCTTCATATTTATATGCAATTTTTAATTGTGATGAAGCTAAATTAAGAACTCCATTACAAGAAGTTCAAAATGTTGCTTTATATTGCAATGTTATTTTAAAAAGTTTAACTGATAAATGTGATGCTGCTGGCACTTGTCGTGATATATTTGAAATTTTAGTTGCTGCAGTGATTAAAATAAGATATACACCAAATATTATAAATTCAATTAATTTAGATAATTTAAATATTCCATCAAATGAATCAATTGCAAAATCTCAACCTGGTAGACATATTTCTGAAAATTTGAAAGATTTAGTTAGTAGTTTACCAAATTCATTACAACAACAAGAAAAACTGATACAACAACAATTTGAATTGAAACAACAGCAACAACAACAACAAAAATCACAAATTACAGATACACCAAATTCAATTGAAGAAATCAATCAATCAAACACAAACTCAAACTCAACCTCAAGTACAGGCTCTCTATCCCTTCAACCATCACCAGGTAAATCTAATGTTACATCTAAACAAGAAGCTTCAAGTTTACCATTTGAATGGTCAACTAATGAATCTGATTTAAATAGATTTTTTGAAGAATTACAAAAAGTTTCATCCCCAACATCATCAATTAGATCAGTTAGTGAATCCCAATCACCTTCAAATTCACGTCATTTTAGTATGAATAATCATGATTATTCTGTTCCTCAATCTCAATTACAACAAACTCCTTTGAATTATGGTCAAATGAATTATGTTCCTGTTGATTATTCAATGAAATTGGCTGCCCCAGTTGGTTCATCACGTAGTGAATCATATTCAACTTATAATGATAAAACTAATCATCTTAATCAGCAACAACAGCAACAACAAAAGCAATTCAAACACCAAAGCTGGTCTCACCCTTCTTTGAATGATGGACCTCCAATATTAAGACCTGGTTCTGTTTTTTCATCAATTTTAGGTCAACAACAACAGCAACCCCATCACAACCAACAAGAACAGTCACAATCACCACAACCACAATCACAACCTGGGTTCATTCCTCAAAACACATCACCTTTTCCAGCAACTTCACCATCTTTAGATAGCCCATCTTATAACCCATCTAATGGAACTGTAATTGTTCCAAATGAAATTGGTAAAAAATTATCTAAAGAAGGTCAAAAAATTTATCAAATGATTTATCAAGTCCCAACTGAAAGCATTTGGGATCAATTCTTTGGTGGTGCTGGTGGAGGAGGTTTCGCAAATGAAGAAATTTAATTTTGTTGTTTGATAACTTCTTGCTTTTTATCGTATTATTCCTTATTATTAATTGCTTGATTTTTTTTTATGGTGATATAACAGTTCTTATTGAAGTTTGTGTTTTTTATTTACATACTTTTACTCTATTATATTTTATTTATTTATTTGTGGTTTTAGTTTTCTTTTCTTGAGTTTTATTTTTATGTTCTTTTGTTCTTTTTTCTTTTTAATAGTTTATGTTTTTATGTTTTTCCTTTATTGCTGTTTACAATTTTGTTTATAGTTCTTGATTTGTTTGCCTTTTCTATTTGTAAAATACTTCTTTTATGTTTTTTTAGTTATACTATTTTTATACCATTAAGATTAAAACTGTACATATAAATATTAAAAATACAAAATATATTATTTAGAAAAACCCAAAATAAATATGAAACTTAGACATATATAATCAATCCAACCTAGTTGGAAAGGCATCTTGAAATTCAATAAATGAATCTAATTCATTAATAACCAATTCAGGTTGTTTAATATCAATTATCTCAATACCCATTATATCATCATCAAATCCTCTGAAAAAAATCTCAATATTTATTATATAACCTTTAGTTAAATTAATTTTTTTAAAAGTTAATGATTTTATAATTAAATTCAAATCAATTTTTAATTCTTTAATCGTTTGTTCAATTAAATCATCTGGATCAGGTGTGCTTTGCCTTATTATTGGTATTGAATCAGGTATTGTTTCCGTAGCAAATGTATTATTTTGTTTATTATAATGCTCTTCTTCATCCTCATCTTGAGTGAATACAGATGGTATTTGACTCTCTGTGGTTATGTTGTTTAGTTGTGATTGTAATATATTTCTAACTGTTAAGAAACCAGTTTGGGTATCATAATCATGAATTTGTGTGATAAGTCTTAGTTGAGCCGGTTTTGTTAATGATGCTTGGATTGTGTTTAGTTTCGATAGATCAACTATTACTTTTCCCATTGAGTTGAACAAGAGTTACAAGACTCAAGAGTTGTTTTATCATTAGATGTAGAATAAACCTACTTCTATTATAACTTGTAAGCGTACGAAAAATAAAGAAATCGCGTCCGAAATCCCGAATCTGAGTATAACTGAGTATAACTGAGTTTATTAAAGATTTTTCAAAATTCAAAATTATTATACAGTTGAAGTCTTGAAGAGAAAAGATTATGAAATACAACTTAGATATCACTACAACATGTTAAAAAACTTCAAACCATTCATTTCTATAAGACATCATTCTACAAAATTCAAACCAAACGATGTTGTGATTTGTGAACTGCTTAATAGAAGTAAGCATACTCCAAAATGGCTTTCATTTCCATTAGAAGAAGGTCAAACATTAAATACAAAAACAGGTCAATTTAAACATGAAGATATAATAGGATCACATTCAAGATCAAAAGTTTTTACAACATATGGAAGAACAAAATTACAAACTAAATATATTTTAAGTAAACCAACAACAGAAGAATATATAAATTTAATTGGTAGAGATGCTCAACCAATTTATCCAATGGATGCAGCTGCAATTACAAATCTAGCTGATTTACATATTGATTATCCTGAAATTGATTTAGATGGTAATTTAAAATCACAACCATTACAATTTTTTGAAGCTGGTACAGGTCATGGATCATTAACTTTACAAATTCTTAAAAATTTACATCCTGCAAATTGTTTTGTTAAACAATCAAATGGTGAAATTGATTTAAGTAAAAGAGGTGCTATTTTACATTCGATTGATCATAACAAAATTCATTCAAAAACTGGTACTAAAACAATTACTAAATTTAAAAATGGTATGTATAAAAACGATGTTGAATTTCATGTTTCTGAATCACCAACTAAATGGTTAGAAGAAGAATCTGAAAAATGGTGTAAACTATCATCACCAACTGAAGATTTAATTGAATTTGAAGAAGAAAAAGCTTTTTTAAGTGGTGTTTTCTTAGATATGGGTGGATTTGAAGAACATTTAGTAAGTATTTCAAAATATATGAAATTAGATTCACCATTAGTTATCTTTTGTCCTTCAATTACACAAATTATGAATGCATTGAAAACTATTCATGAAAATTCTGATACCAAATTACAATTTGTTAAAACTGTTCAAATTTTAGATGGTGTTGGTGGAGGTTTAAAAGAATGGGATACTAGAAATGCATTTATTAGAGCAACTGGTGAAAATGGATGGGTTTGTAGACCTAAAGTTGGTATTAGAACTTGTGGAGGTGGATTTGTTATTGTGTTCAGAAAAACATCTACATCATTAGATATTGAAAAAGAATTAAATGAAATTGAAGAAAGTAGGGAGTTATCAAAACAACTTATTGAAGAGAAAAAAAAATCTCAAGATAAATGGAATAAAGCTAAAGAGGAAGAAACAAAAGCTAAAGAGGAAGAAACAAAAGCTAAAGAGGAAGAAACAAAAGCCAAACAAGAAGACTCAGATTCAACACCACTTACTAAATAATAATTAAATAGATTTCATAAATACACATGTACATACTACATACAACTACTTAATTTAATTTATAGATAGATATATTCAGAGCGTAAAATAATTTATTAAATAAAACTAAACAAAAGGGAAAGAAAAAAACATGAATAAAAAATATTTGTATAACAATGCTGTCTGTGATTATATATTGAAGGTATATGATTTTTTTGGCGATAACAACTTCAACCAAATCTAGGCATTATTATAATTTATGAATAGCAAATGAAATGAAACAACCATGATAAAATAAAAACGGTAACAAAACTTTAAATATGGTACATGATGAAAAAGGATAAATTGATGATGCAAATAAAAAAGGGTTTTTTAAGTAAAAATTATTTAAAACTTCACTCTGTTCTTTCTTTTGTTTGTTAACAATATCTTTTGTTTTAATTCTTCTTGTTCTTCTTCATCTTCTTCTTCAGAGATATCCATTTCTTCATCAGAAACTTCCATATCAGACATTTCTTCCTTTTCTTTCTTAGCAGCCTTTGCAGCAGCTTTTTCAGCTTTAATTCTTAATTCAACTTCTCTCATCTTTAATAATTCAGGATGATCTGCAACTAATTTCTTATCTAATTTAACTTGTCTATCTTTATTACCCTTCATTCTATTCTTATAGAAAGCTCTTTCTCTCTTTTGTCTAATTTCTTCAATTCTCTTCATAGCTTTCAAAGTTGTTTCAACTAAATCTCTATTATATCTAACTGGGACATTTCTTCTAGCAGCAAAAGTTAAAGTTGAATCAACAGCCATTTCTTTACCAGCAGCTTTTCTGAAAGCTTTAGTCCATTTTAATTTTCTTGGGTTACGTCTTTGTTTAAAAGCTTTATGACATTTTGATCTACAGAATCTGAATTCTTTAGCATCATTTCTAACAAACATGATACCATGACCTGGGTAGACTGGAGATGAGCAAAAGTGACAAGCATAAACTCTCATATTGTATAATAATGACTATTGAAGATATGTTATGATGTGATGAAAAACTCTAGGAATATAGTAAAGATAAAAAAAAATAAAAAAAATAAAAAAAATTTGAAAAAATAAAAAAATGCACCGCCTTGTTTCCAGCCGGTGCACTGGTGCAAATAAGTCACGTGACTGCTCTGCGGCTCGTGCATACGTATTTATCTGATCAATTGATTTGATCATAATAGGTAGTTGAAATTTAGTGAAATTTATCTTTTCTTTGGTTAATTTATAACAACTTATATTCCATTTCTATTTCCATTTTACTCCTTCTTCTTCTGAAGTCTCTCTAGATTCAATATATTCACATCATCCAATAACCATGACTGATCTTGTGGACGATGCGCCTCTTGCAACAATTGTGGCAGTTGATCAAGAACTTAAAAGTCCAACTAGTACTCAAAGTGTTGATAAATCATCTGAAAAAAATCTAGTATTGGAAGATGAACTTACTCAATTAAAAAAACAAATTTCTGAACTTAATCAACAAGTTGCTTTTTCAAAATCAGCTAAAGAACAAAGTGATGAAAAATTTAATGATCAAATTTTAGATTTAAGAAGACAAGTTATTGAAAGTAGAAAACAAGAAGAAAAAGCTAATTTAGAAGTTTTAAGTTTAAGTCAAGAGATTGAAGAATTATCAGCTAAATTATTTGATGAAGCAAATCATAAAGTGAAACAAGCTAATATTTCTGAAGATATGATTAAACAAAAAAATAAATTATTACTTGGTGCTTTAGCTGAAAAAGATTCAACAATAGAATTATTAAAAGGTGAATTAAATAATTTAAAAAGTATAATTAATAATTTAGAAGATGAAAGTAAATCTGTGTTATCAAGAAGACCAACTGATGATCCACCAACAATTGGATCTTTAGGTGATGCTGCTTTTATTCCTGATTTACTTCAAAAATACAATTCAAAACAAATTTATGCTCCAACTTATAATCAATTAAGATTTGATTTATCTGGATTTATCTCTTTCAAAAGAGCTTTACAATTATCTCAAGCTGGAAAATTAACTCATATTAAAGATTCTTCATTCTTTAAATCAATGATTACTGAAGAGGTTGAACCAACTATAAGATTAGATTTATCTCCAGGTGTTAAATTCTATCAAAGAAAATCATTCATCTATAGTTTAATGGAACACAAAGTTTCTATTAGCCCTTTAAGTGCATCAACTGAAATTTGGAAAAATTCAGAAAGAACTGTTAGTACATCTTCAAATATTTCAATTTCTGAACAAGATAAAATAGATAAAAGAAGTTCAAGAGATTTACGTATGTTTAAATATGAAACTGATCAACCTGTTGCAGTTGAAGCTAAATGTTCAATTTGTGGTGAACAACGTAAAGATATGAATTTTGCTAGATTATATAAAATGACTATTAAAGAAATAGAATATGTTTTATGTATATCATGTTCATTAAAAATGAGAAGATTAATTGAATTATTGAACTATATTAAAAACATAAAACCAACTACAAATGAAGAAGAAGTTATTAAACATTGGTGTGAATTAACAAATCTAAGATCAAGATTATTTTATTCAAAATTAGGTTCTTGGGATGATACTGATGAAAATGGTTTAGTTTATGGTTGGAAAAATATTTGGATTTCTGACGATAGTAATGATTCTGGTACTAAACTCAATCAATTTGAAGCAGATGTTCCATTAAGTAAAGTTACAACAAGAAATAGATATAGTGGTCTTAGTATTAATGGTAGTTCATCATCTGAATTAGCTGCTGTTTCAGAACCAAAAACTGCTTCTTCAAGAGAAGAATTAACTTTAAGAGATGCTACTACTAAAAATTCAGAAACCGTTGATACTACAGAAAATGATTCTGATGATGAATTTAATGATGCTAAAGAACATCATTGATTTTTGATTGTTTTTTGTTTTTGTTTTTGTTTCTTAGACTTGATGTTTTTCGATTTTGTTTTAATAATATAGTTATTTTTTTTTACTTCCAATTCAATTGTGTTTAATGCTTTAATTTGTTTTCTTTCTTTTGTCACTCATTACTAATTTTCTTGTTCAGTTTTCTGTGTAATATATATTTCTAAGTGCATTTCTAGGAGTAATTGTAAAATCAAAGCTTAGTCGTGTCGTGTGTTTTACAATTTCATTAGCACGACTGACCTTACAGCTATTTCTAAAGGATTTGATCCTGTTCATACATGTTCTCTGGAAAGAATATCAACTAACTTCAAAAATGACTGAAGAGTTGTCCCAAGATGTTCAAAGTTTGGCAATAACTGACGATTCTCAACAAACTTCTGCTCCTTCAAGCACAGAAGCAACAACACCACCATCAAGTATAATTGATGAAGATATTGAAACATTTAGAGCTATCAAATTACTAAATTTACTAAATCCTTCAAATAAATTGAAGCTTCGTAATATATTAGAAGCAGATTATTTATCACAGCATGATATTCACACTACACAATCAATTAAAGTAAAGGTGTTAACTTGGAATTTAAATGCTTTACCCCAACCAAATATTAATTTATTTAGACAACTGTTAGTTAATCAAGATCAATCAATTGCTGACTTATTCTTTATTAATTTTCAAGAAACAATTTCATTAAAATCACTAACACATTCTGAACAAGTTATTATAAATTGGTGTGATACAATATTGGCTTCATTATCAACTTATACAAAAACTGAATATCAAGTTGTTACTCATTCTGGTTTATTAGGCTTAACTTCAATTGTAATAGCTACTAAATCATTAGCTGAAGAAATATCAGAAATTGATATTAAATCTGTTGGATTAGGTTATTTCGGTTGGAATAATAAAGGTTGTATTTCAACTAAATTTAGAATTGGTAATATTAGTGATGAGAAACAACCTGGTTCTGAATTTCAACTTATAAATATACATTTAGTCCATGGTGAAGATGATGTCACATTGAAAGATAGAAATTTAAGTTTAAAAAAAGTTCAAGATACAACAGGTGTTTCAGTTAAATCAGCATCTTTACATGGACTCCCTCAAATTAATGAATTTAAAAATAGTTATGATGTTAATTTACAAGATGTTGAAATGAAAAAAATTGGTGATCAAAGTTTAGATATTGCTGATATTTTTAAAGTTTCCCAAGTTCAAGCTGCTACAATTGTTTGTGGTGATACCAATTATCGTTTATCTAAAATAACTCGAGAATTGGCTTTATCATATATTGAAAATAAAGAATTTAAAGATTTATTAACATTTGATCAATTAACAATTTCCAGAAATTCTGAAGATTTGTTTACTGGATTTGTTGAAGGTGGAATTTCATTCAAACCAACTTTTAAATTAAGTAATGTTGATCAATATGATTTAAAAAGAATCCCTTCTTATACAGATAGAATTCTATTTACTTCAGATTTCTCATTAAAACAAACTGCTTATAATTCAATGAAAATGCCAGGCTCTGATCATCTTCCTGTGTTTTCTGAATTTGATGTTGATGTTGATTATGTTAATGAAGAAACATTAGCTGCTTTAAAAACACATTTTGCTAATTATTACGACTGGACTATTGATAAGATGGAATTAATAGAGATTTCACCAGAAACAATTACTATGGATACATGTTTAGGAATCGAAGAAAATTTGAACTATAAGTTAACTAATATGACTGAAGAAGAATTAATTTATACATTTGTGAATAACAATACAGGTTTATTTAGAAGAACTGATTCAAGAGTTGTTACACCAACTGGATCTTTATTACCTAAAGAAACTAAATCAGTTTCTCTTGAAATTCAACCAACTAGATTAGGTTCAAATACAAGAAATTATACAATTCAATTAGATTTCTTTACAAAGACTAAATCAATTGAAATTATAACAGAAACAAAGACGATTGTTGGAGTTGCTTTAATTTCATTAACTGATCAACAATATGAAAATATTTTGAAATCATTTGAATTCTTACTTCACAGTAAATCTAAATTAAATTTAACTAAAAAACTTGCAAATATTTATGCTTTAGAAACTTTAGATAATGCTGAAAAATTAATAATTAAAGATATAACTTTAACTAAACCTAATTTAGAATTACTAGATAAATTAAATAATATTGGAATGGATCCAAATGAAGGTTCAGTTGCTTTAATGAATGCTTTATATATGTGGTTAAGAAATGTTCCAGGATTGGAATTTTTAGCTACTGAAAGAAATAAAGCAATTTTCAGTTATGTTGTTAAATTGATTAGATTTTTAGGATTAGAATATACTGAAGCTTATGAATATTTTGGATTTATGTTTAGTGATGAATATGAAATCCTATCATATTTGGAAAAATGAAATTGTTTTTATGAAATGGAAATTAAAAAATAGTCAACAGGGAGGTCTTTTTTTTTTTTTCTTTGGTTTTATGTATAGTTTTAAGAGAAATATTGTTGTTTACGTTATGATTTATACGGTTCTTTTTTTTTTCTTTTTTTCTTATTTATTTTATTTTACTCTATTTTTAAAATTTATATATTTCAAAATATTACAATTTACGGTCTATTAAAAACAAAAATTTTGAAAAAAAAATATGCATCTAGTAAATTCTAATAACTTTTAAATTATAAATATAGTAATCTTACACAACTAAAACATCTAGTAATCTAGGACATTCAAATGTCTCTCCAGTAATAGTATCAAAAACTTTAAAATCATGCAAATTAAATAAACCTTTTTCAATCCCAATTAGTTCTAATTCAGATTCAAACAGATTACCAGGTTCTAAATCCATTCTTAAATTATTAGTTAAAGAAATTAAACCAGCTTTGCTAAATTTTCCATAAAATGATTTAATTAATTGAGCAGAAGTGAAAATTGGAACAATATCATTATGAGTAACATTGGCCATTGAATTATTTTGAATTGGAATTGGAGGAACAGATTTTTCATATTGCTTTTTAATTGATGATTGAATATAAAGAATTAAACTCATATGTTCAGATGATTTATTGATTAATTGGAGTTTCCATTTAAATACTTCTCCCATTTTAACTGTAGTTTGTCCCGAAACTGAAACAAGTAAGCCTCTTTTCTGAGAAGGTAAATGATGCATACTACCTGAAGATGATGACTTTATTCTAGCTGATGAAGAAAATCTTTTTGGAATATTAATCATTGAAGAAGTTGATTTACCTCTCATTGCAAAATAGTTTGGATTTGGTGATGGTAGTGACGATGATGAGTTTGTATGTTGTAAAGGGACAGAATTTAAGGTTTGGAAATCTATACTTGTAGCCCATTTTGTTATGATTTCTTTATCATCTATTGTTGAATTAACAATAACTAAAGTTGGTTTAACTGTCTTATTATCATTATTAATCAAGCCATATGCAAGAGATAATTGAGATGTAGGTTTAATTGTAACAGGAAAAGATAATTTTGTATAACTAATTAAATCACAAGTTGAAATATGAATATCAACAGAGTTGATTTTAATTAATTTTTTCATTTCTCTTAATAATTTTGAAGGTGATAATTCTAATGAAGTTAATGTTTTCTCTGCTCTTAATCTTTTAAACATCATTTGAAAAACAGGTGCAATATTAACTGAAATTTCTTCAGATACTATTGTTGTTTGTTGATTTACTGTAATTAAAGTTGTATCAGCAATTATAATTGGTTTTGGTATTTCATAATCTTGCATTGTATCATCTTCTATTTCATCTATTTTTTTATAATGAGCCTTTATTTTCATAAATTTTGAATATCTTTCAGGAATTATTGTAACATTTATTTTAAAAACTTTTAAATTGTTAGTTGAAAATATCGGTTCACCAACATTCAATGGTTTGTCCATAGATTCCTGGTAAGACACATCAACTTTCAAATTGATTTCTCTTTCTGAATTCACCACTATAAAGGCAGATATCATTTCATCAAAATATCCCAATTGTTTCGGTTGTGAGTTTTCAAGTTGAGCAATCAAAGATTGGTCTGCTTCTGCTATATCGAGCACAGAAACATCCTCGGGTATATATATCTGTATTGTATCACTGTCATTCTCTTGAGAAGTACCCATTTGTGTAGATGAACTGTAGCTGATACTGAATTGGTTTGATGGTAGGAGTGGAAAAACGAAAACCTTTGTTTTCGTCAACAATCTTCCACGTATACAAACAAAGCTCGCGTTGATTTCTGTTTCTTCAAATCAGGAACCAGGAACATTAAATAATTTAAAAACAACCACCAGTATAAACCATATAAATAAACACAAACACAAATAAATAAAGTAAATAAAAAATAAATATTATCATCATAAATTAGTAGAATCGGCATCAAGAGCGCTATCAGCATAATACGAAAACCCAGAATAACTATCATAAATTGAATTAACAGATGTTAACTCAGGAGAACTTCTTTCAGAAGCATTTTCACTTGAATTTCTAGAAATAGTAACTTTACGGGGTGAAATATTTGATTTCAAATCATTATCATTATCCTTTCCAGTCCCTTCAACAGATGATACAATAATTTGTTGAGTTTCTTGTTTTTGTTGCTTTTGTTGTTCCTGTTCTTGTTCTTGTTGTTGCTGTTGATGTTGCTCTTTTTTATGATCTGAATCTAATTGCTCATTAATACAAAGTTCATCATCCATTGTACCTATCAAAATTCTATTCATATCACCCATTGAAATTTCTTGAGTTGTATTATTAGGTTCAAGAGTCCCATCAATAGTTGCTGCTTCTATTTGGCTTTGACTTCTTACTTTTGTTGATGTTTTACTATCAAAAGTATAATTACTAAAGTTTGAAGAAATAGAAATAGCAGATGAAGATTGTGGTCTTTGTTTCAGATCAGTGATATTTGTAGACGATGAAGGCAGTGATTGTCTTAAACTTCTTAAAGATCTTGAATCAATATTATTATTATTATCTAAACTTTTTCTATGCAGTTTTGTAAAACTATGACGAGGAGATGAAGGTAATGAATTTTTGGATGTATTGTAGGCATTGCTGTTTGCTGTTTGTGCTCTAATTGAATTATTTAAGAAACTTCTATGTGAATAAGTTAATGAATAATTTGCATTTCTTTTCAAATCTGGAGCTGATGTTTTTTTTCTTAATGAACCTTCTTGCATTCCACCTAAATTAAAACTTTCTGATCTATGACGATTTTTACGTTTCATTGAATACATATGGTCTGCTAATAGTTGTTTTCTTTCACTTTCGATAAGAGCTATGGGAATATGTGTAAAACTTTTTCTTGAACTTGTAATTAATCTTGATCTAATAACTGTAATTGCTTTATCTAATGAAAATTCAATTGAACAATGATTTTTAATAATACTTAATTTAGGCCAAGTTGCTCTAGCTCCTCTAACAATTGCATCCCAAATAAAGTCTGGTGTAGGATTAGCTAATAATTTATTCATTTCAGTTAATCTAATATCAGGTAAAATTGTAATATCACCTGAATAACGTTGAGATAAAACTTGTATTAATTTAGTAGAAATATTTGTAGCTATACCCAGTTCACTTAAAACATCAAGATAATGAATTGCTTCAGTTGTAATTAAACTATAACCTTGGTTTAACATTTGTTTTAAACGAGCACTGTATTCATTTTCAACATCTCCTCCAACGCATTCAATTGACATTTTCAAAAATGGTGCAACATGGGGATTAACTTGAACTGCAACAACATGATTAACATTAAACATTTCAGATAATCTAGTAATTGGTAAATCAGCATTAACAGATCCATCAACAAACTTAACCATTGTATTAGACCATTCTTGAATATTTCCAGTTGGTAAATATTTCTCATAAATTGTAGAAGAAGGGAAAACCCCAGGTAAAGAACAACTAGCACACACTGCAGACCAGATTAAAACATTAGGAGCTGTTAAATAATTTAAAAGAGTTGGTTGTTCATAAACTGAAGCAGGAGAAACGGTGATATTTAATATTCTACCAGTTCTATTATATGCTTCTCTAAAAGTCAAATCACCTAAAAATTCTTTCATTGTATTTTGTAAATAAACGTTATCAAACCAAGTACCATATTTAAGTAATCTCCCTAAACATGAGATAAAATTTTCTGGATCATCATCTTTTTCAAAAACTTCAAATTTCTTTTCAGCTAAAGTACTTAATAATTCTAAAATTTCTTCTGTTGTTTTAGAACAAATAACTGAACTTAAAATAGATCCTGAACTTGAACCAGAAACAATTTTTGGTAATAAATCCATTTCTAATAAAGTAGCAAAAACACCAATTTCTAATAGTCCAAAACATCCACCACCACTCATAGTAATTGCAACTCTACCATAATTCTTTCTTGTTTGCATTAACATACCTAAAGCATAACTATCATCTAGTCCAGTTTCTCCATTAGCAAAAATAGATAAACATTTTTCACATTCTTCAATATATTCTTCAATTAATTTTTTAGTACCAACAGAAGAATGTCTATATAAATTAATATTATCCATATTTGCCATATTCCTAGTCCAAGTTGTTCTAATCATATATAATAATTTATGATAATCTTTTTTCTTTCTCGTTTCTCTTAATTCGTTTAATCTTGAAGCAACCAATTCATAATCAAATAAAGTGGATTCAGTAATAGATTTCCAATCATTATTACCTTTTAATTCATCTAATTGTGAACTTGTATCATACCATTCTTGATAAGAAGTCGCAGCTTTTTGTTGTGCCACTAATTTAGCAATAGTGGCGGCAGTTTCATTAGGAGGTCCAATTAAATGTTTTACCAAAGGAACATATCTTAATAATGAAGCTGATTTACTTGTAACAACATCAAATAATGAAGACTTCTTACTTGATCCTGATTCTGAATTGAAACTTTTAGAAGATGATGAAGTATCTTGTTGTTGTAACAGTGCTGTTCTTTGATGAATAAGTTCTTCTGTTATGTTTTCAAATGGGTTTAATTTTAAAGGACCTAGGTCAAACTTGGTCTCCTTAACACCATTCATGGATAAAGGTAAATATTTAATGTCTTTCAATGCTATTCCGAATGTGTGTGTGTGAAATAAGTTGAAATTTGAACAAATATGTTATCTACAGTGGCCAATTTCTTTAATCTAGATAGGTCCGGATCCGAGTTAAGTTTTTTTTTTTAGAAAAAACGTTAGCTGGCTCGGTGGCTCAACCTTCAAATTTGAAAATATTTGTTCGACTATGAGCCGGGTATTTATCTTGTGAGTTCAAATCAAATCCATCAATCTACATGTACATCAATGAGACTGAATATATATTTAATATTAGATAAGAAATTAAAAGAGGTATAATGAAGATATGCTTAATTTGGCCAACTTTCTAACATTATCTTCAGGTTAATTGTGATATATGTTTCTTTGAAATTGTTTTACCAGTATCAGCTTCAAGTTTTTCGATTAATAAATAACCTAATAATTTTCTTGATTCACTTATAGAGCTGAAATTTTTATTAATTAAAATAATATGATTCGAGTTCCTGTAAAATATGTGATGAATCGGTGGTATCTTGTAAAATTATTACTTTATTCAAACCAGGTTGTTTCTTACTACCTGAATTAGATTTATTTTTACCTGTCTTTTCACTAGATTTGTTTTCTTTAAATTCATCTAGCTGCTGGTATTCTCAGGATCATATATCGATATATCGATATCATGAATCATGAATCATGATCATGATCAATTCGATATTCTTTAATTGGTCTGCGGCTCAATATCAAATCTTCCATTTTCTTTATTTAAATTATCTCCGGGCATAGACGATATGATAACGCGTGTATCATGCTGGCGGCTGGTTATAACTATAACGCTGTTACTGGCTACAATTTAATTGATTGAATTATTCAACCATATATATATTCAGGAAGACATAGATGCAAATTAAAAAAAACTGAAAAACTGTAACAAAAAATCATATATAGCAAGGAAAGGCAAAAGAAAAGATATCATTAAAAACCAGTAGGATCAAAAAGAAAGAAGAGGTAAATAAAACAAAAAAAAGTGTGAATATAAATAGTATAGTTAATTGCTTAAGCAGAGGTAAAACCACCATCAACAACAATAGCTGAACCAGTAGTATAAGAAGAAGCATCAGAAGCTAAGTATAAGTAAGCACCGGCTAATTCTTTAGCAATACCTTGTCTACCCATTGGAATTAATTGGCACCAAGTATCTAAAACTTTTTTATCTAAGAAATCAGATAAACCAGTATCCATATAACCAGGACAGACAGAGTTAACTCTAGCACCAAAAGCAGTGTATTCGACACCTAATGATTTAGCCATATGCATACAGGCAGCTTTAGCAGCATTATAAGGCATTTGATAGTTTGGAACATTAACAATTAAAGCAGACATAGAAGCAGTAACAATTAAAGAACCTTTCTTGTTCTTTTTGAAAACTTTACCAGCAGCTTTAGCACAGTAGTAGGCACCATTAACATCGACATCAATAACTTTATTCCATTGTTTATCATCTTCATTAATATCTTCTAAAATACTACCAGTAGTCCAAGCAATACCAGCATTTGCAACGAAAACATCAATAGTACCAAAATCGTTAACAACTTGATCAACGGTATCATTAACATTTTGAGAATTTGTAACATTAACTTTGTAAGCTTTAACTTTTGTACCATATAATTTTGATAATTTTTCAGCAGCTGGGGTACAATCGGCAAAATCCCACAGAGCTAAAGCATCACAACCAGCTTGACAATAACCTTCAGCAACAGCATAACCAATACCTGATTCTCTAGCAGCACCAGTAACAACACAAACTTTACCTTTTAAAGAAAATAAATCCATAATTGATCTATTTAATAAATGGGTAGGAGCTGGGGCTGGAATTGGTTCTTTACTTTCAGCATGAATGATAGAGGTAACGTAATCTTGTTGGGACATTTTTTAATATGTGTTTGAATTGAGTGTAGATATAATCTTGAATAAAAATAAAAATTTGATAGTTACATGAAAATAAACTGAGAAAGAGGAAATACAATTATATTTATACGAATAAAAAAAAACCAATTAACACTGTCTCAATTTACATTTCATTTTCCAGTCTGAAAAACTGGGGTTGCACGCAATTCCGTCTGAGCCGCGTGGGGCTTGATGTCGGGGTTGCTGTTTTCTCCGCGAATTTTAGCGAGATTTGTAGTTAATTTTATTAATTAATTGGCGCGCTATATATTAATTAAGAAAGCGCGAGAATATTAATTAATTTGAGCTCCCAAATCCCAATTATATATAAGAGCTACATGTATAATTAATTGTTAACCAGCTAGCTATATATAGCTCTAGCTGTTGAAAGATGAAGATAGAACAAAGACGTACTCATCTGCATATGAATTATCACATTATACCGTCATCCTTCTATTCAAGGAGAAACCCCATTTTGTATCATGCAGTTATCAGTTATAAAGATTATAAAGAGCTGTTTTTTAAGGTTAAAGGTATTCATCTACAAAACATCTATATAATCTATACCTAGCTGTTCTCAAAAAACTTGAAAAGCGTTGACGTGTATTGATAGATAATATATATAGGATCGATAATAATTTATTCTAGTTGTTCGAGTGTTTGAGAGTTATATATAGCACTGTAAGTAACAGTAAGTTCCTGTAATTAAAACCCTTGTTTCTGAGAATTTACGATTTTGTAAAATATATTATAACTAAAAATTAATTCATATATGTATATGTGCTCTATTAATTTCCACAAAATTGATGTTTTCAAATTGGATTAAATATTGAATTCCCTTATAATTATAATTTTCTTGAAATAAAAGTGTTCAATTTAAATAAAATTCTAGTTCTTTGCTTCCAAAGTTCCACACACACATTTTCAATCCTTTAATTCTCAATCCCTCCCTTCCAGGTTTCTGTATATTCATCCTTTTCTTTAATTCAATTCATTTATTCAATCTTCAATTAATATATATGTTTACTGGACTTAGTTTTATAAATATTTAAAAAAAAATTAATTTGATCCTTTTATTGAAGCCTTCTGGCAGCTGGCCTGCTCCTCTTTTTACTATATAGTACTACGCACAACCCTTCATCTTCCCCCATTAATTCCCTTAATATTTGATAAGAATTAATTATAGTGTACAATACTACAATGTATATCATAATTAATATTAATTGGAAATCCAGAACAAAAGTCGAATTAATGAACCATTAATTCAATCCACGTACGACTTGATTTACTTCAAGTCTTCAATTAACCTCATTTCCGGAGATTAGGAAAGCCTAATAATAATTTGAAGTTTTCAATAACTATATACATGTTTTATATATAATGTTAATTATATGGTCTGGTCATCTAAATATATATATCCAACCTGACTCACGTACTGCTTATATCAGACGTACGTTAAACATGTAATTCAATTATAATATTGAATTAAGGATTGAAAAAAATTAATATAAAAATGTAAATTCTCGATATCGATCATGAAACTACCAGGCCTTAATTTACATGTCTATAGCTGAAAAATCTGGATATTGGTGGATATGGAAGAGTAATTAAAAGAGCTATATCATATATATATATCGATCGATATACATATGTATTCGTGATTAATTATATATCATCAAACATCATATCAAATCGTAAACAATTCCATCACCTTTTCGGAGTTCATTTATGATACCTGAGCTCTGAGATTGAGGTGAATTAAGAGGTTTGAAATATATAATATCATTTCAATAACACAGTTATATATATCAATTTACAGGCTACTTTACTACATATAAAAGGTGATTGGAATCAAGTTCTTAATTATAATTAAAACATTTAAATTAAGGATTTGATTTCCATAATTTTCTGAGCGATTCGGACTTCAGATTCTTCAAACTTAATTAAGTCTCTAGCTCATCTCTCTCTAATGATGGTGAAAATTCTGGAAAATCGAATTCAGTTATGATTATATCATATAGAGGTCATTAATCTCTATATTTATAAACTAGCTTCTGAACCAAGAATCATTATATAATATTCATTGGGAAGATTGAATAGTATATAATCAGAATTGTAACTTAATGATCAGAATTGTAACTTAATGATCAGATTAGTGTAATATATGGTATAAAAGTAACACGTTTTATTTATAACCTATGCATATACTAAAAATTATAAAAAAGCCAGAAACAAAACAAAACATAAGAAAATCAAAATACAAGTTTTTCAAAAAAAAAAAAATTAAAAAAACACAATCTAGAAAAAATACATGGAATGAAAATCACATAATATAACAAACACAAGCATCATAAAAACCTCACACAAACCACTAGAGGTATAGATCCAAACCAAAAATCAATCATTTCTTTAGTAATTGATCAATTTTTTCTTCTAATGATTTTAATCTTGAATCTTTTTCTAAGTTTGAATCTAATAATTTTTCAACTGTTGATTCTAATTTAATAACTAAAGATTGTAATTTTTCAACATTATTTTTTAATCCACCAGCTGCACCAGCAACTTTACTGGCTGGACCACTAGAAGAAGTAGCAACTGTAGCTGAAGAGGTAGAAGAGGTTGGAGATGTAACAGATTTAGCTTCAACCTTTGGTTCTGGAGTTGGTTCAACTTTAGGTGTTTCCTTAACAATTGGTTTTGGTTCTTCTTTAACTGCAACCGGTTTTGGTTCTTCTTTCTTAACTGGAGCTGGAGATGGTGCTGATTTTGGCTTAGCATCCCATTCATCATCATCATTAGCATCAACTTCTTGTGTATCATCATCGGATAACCCACTGACTTTATCTAGCAAATCGTTAACTGATTTTTGTTTTAGCATAGTATCAATACCTTTTTCTTGACTAGTAGTTAAAGCTGGTTTTGGTTCTTCCTTGATTGGTTCAACTTTCTTTTCAACTGGAGCAGCTGAAACTGATGGTTGAGATGGAGCAGAGGAAGCAGTAGAAGCAGAAATAGATGATGCAGATGATTTTGGTGCTTCTTTCTTTATATCTGGAGTAGTTGATTCAGTAGATTTCTTACTCACTGTTGGTGTAACATCTGGATTTTCAACACCTTCATATAAATCAGCCATACTAATTAATAGTGGACCATCAACAGTTTCACCAGAGAAGAATTGAGCAGCTGTTTGAGCTGGAACACCAGAGGGACAATCTGGATAAATGTCATCTTGAAACATTTCTGATCTTCTTGGGACAATAAAAGAAATTGGTTCAATTGAATTGTCATTTAATAATTTATAAGATTTAACAATTTCATTATTTTTAACATCAACACGTCTTTTTGGGCCAATTGCAAAACCACGTTGAGGAGAAGTTGATTGAAATTCAGAAATTGTAAATAATTCATCACTTTCATGATCATATTCGAAATATCTAACATTACCATCACCTTTACCAGCAACAAATAATAAATGAGTTGAAGCATCATAAAATGGCATTAAAACACCAGAAGAAGCATCAACTGAATATAAACCACCAATTGAACCTTCTTCAAGGTTATCAGCTTTCCAAACACCTAATTGTCTTTCAGAAAATCTATCAAAACCTGTGGTAACAATTCTATCATGTTCACCTAACCAACAGACTCTTGATGCTTTAGCACCTGAATGTCCTGGACCTTCTGATAATAATTCACCTGTTCTAACATCCCAAACTCTTAATTTCTTATCTCTTGAAGCAGTTGCAATTTTAGTACCATTATGATTAAATGAAAAAGATGTAACCAGGTCTTTATGTTTTAAAGTAACTTCACATTTGCTTTCATCTAAGTTCCAAATTTTAACAGAATAATCAAAAGAAGATGAGGCTAAGACATTATTAGCAACTGGATGATATTTAACATGACCAACTTTTCTAGTATGACCAGTTAAAACACCGACTGGTTTAACATCAACAATATTTTCTGGATCATTTTTAGTAAATGAATAACCTTCTGGGACTTCCCATAATAAAATCTTACCATCTTCACCAGCAGATGCAATTTTTCTATCATCAAATGGGTTAAAATCAGTATCTAAAACTGCACCACCTGTATGGCCTCTAAACATTGGAACCTTATCTGGAGCTTTACCAACTTCATCAACTGGAATAACAATAAATGCACCAATACCATTAGCATTTAATGAGATGAATTTACCATTTGCTTGAAGAATATTTGAATCAAAAGCACTCAGTGTTGGCTTTAAGTTTTCATAGCAAAGTTCTTTTTTAAAAGCTTGTCCGTAGACATGTCTGAATTTAGATGGTCTAACAAATCTACCACTAAAATAATTAAAATAGCAATTGAATGAATAATTAAAAGTTAGTATGAATTTCCAGGATATTGGCTAAATCAACTAAGAAATATGAGTACATACCTCATTGTTTAACTGTGAATATAATAAACGACGTCTAGTCACACTACCAGCTCAATAAAAGGAAGTGAAATCAGGAAATCGTGTTTTTCATATAGTGGAAATTCAGTTAAAAGCTGACGTGTGATTGCGAGGTTGCGAGCGTGCGCCACTCAAAACGAGGCTGGCTTCATACTAAAATGACACTGGGTGGTGGGTTTGGTATCTCATATCTGACTCTCTTTCTTCTTCTATGTTCAATTGATGGGGGCACAGGGTGTATATGTTGTTTCAAATGTTGCTATCAACCAGACTTGACGTTTCTAGACGTAATATGCATGGTTGGTTACTGAGGTACATCGAATGATGGAATTTAAAGGAAGAAGTCACCCATATTCCTTTCATTCCCCAGTTTTGAATTCTTTTTTTAGTCGTCTGACCTTCAGATTCATATTTCCAATAACATATATATATGATGGTATATTATATGTTTGAAAATGATTAATTAAAGCATCAATTTCTTCAATTAATTTAATATTAACCAGAATTTAATATCAGTTTCTTCAACAGAACAAGAAAATACAATACAATTAATTCAACGGCCAGCATGGGATCAGAAATTTCAGAATAATGTTTCACAGTTTTTGTTTACTACCTCTGATTGTCACACTGATCATATAATACTACAACTTATCGATACTCAATTGGGTTTATCAAGTCTTCATTTATGTTATCGTTCTTTGTTACATTTCTTTTTACAAATCATTGAATTATTACTATTACTATATTTTATATAAACATATTCAAAATTTCAAACTGATGACTTATAAAGTTGGTAAAAAAGAAAAGCTACCAGGGTAGAAGTATCATCTATGCTATAAGTGTTATAATAGGCTTCATAGCTTTCTGAATTGTTCAATATTAACATCTAAAGATTCATCATTTTTTAAGATATTGAAAGCCAGGTTTATTTTGCTGTCTTCAATTTAGTTTAATGGAATACATATCCCCAATCAACTATTCCTTTTAATATCACCTGTTACCTCAACTTACCTGTACCTCCACCCTTTGAGCTAAAACACAGCTTCATTAGTATATCCTACATTGGTATTTTTCAATTGTAAGTTCTTCAAACTCTTCATATATATTTTTCAGATTATCTTTACTTGAACATACATGTAATTCATTTCTAATGATGGAAGTTTGAATTTTTCATGTTCTCTGAACTTTTGAAAAGCTACCCTTTGAAAGATTCAGTACATTGTGCAACATATCTGGCCATATATATATTTATCTTTTGTTTATATTTGTTTATAACTGTTGACTTTAATTATAAACACCATCAACTCCAGACGTACGTTTGTAACCATGTACACTAGGAATTAACAAATTCAAGCTAAAAAAATGGATTGAGCCGCTCATTCACGGTCCTCCAAATTTTTTTGAAATTGTACGTTAACTCGCTGGAAGTGTTTTTGTTAGTGATTTCAACAAAGGCTAACGTTTACTATTATATTATCTAAATCTCAACTTTGAACTAGAAATAAGACATCCTTTAGAGATATTATACTTATAAATTGTACAGTTGACGCAAAAATCCACATTAAAAGTACGTTGATGACTACGATACCTACAAAAGAAGAACTACACGAAAGGGTTATGCAGTCAGCTCAGGCTGATGTATCAATACAAGGTCAACTTTTAGAAGATATAACAAACTATTTAAATAGAATACCTGATATTCCTGTCAAGCATTATTTTTGTGAAGATGATTTAACTGGTGATTTCGTTATGTATTGTTTAACTTTATTATCATCTCTACCAGGTGAAGCTCATGATTATTTTTTAATGATTTATAAAAAGGTAACAAAATCATGTGAAACATGTCCAAATTGTGTTAATAATTTTTATAGAAAAAAAGTTCAATGGAAAAGAGAATTTGTTTTAAACAGAGCTGCTCCTTATGATTTTGGTGATGAAATGATTAAAAATTTTACAATTGCTAATTCTGTTGGTTTTATAGAAAGAGTGATAAGTGCTTTAAAAGATCAAGATTACACTGTTGTAACAGAAGCTTTTATTCAATGTTTAATTAATCCTCAATTACTAAGACAATCAGAAGATATCAAAAATAATTTCTTTGTGCCTTGTTTTGGTCCTGATGTTTTAGAAAGACCTGAAGTGAAACAGTTTTTATCTACATGGAAAATATTCCCAGGTTTATTTTATTGTTTAATGAGTGGTACTGAAATTCAAAGGCAATGGGCTTTGCAACAATTACCATATGGAAAACCAGATAATGAATTATATAGTATTGAAGATTTTAATGATGTTGTTATGGAAGAATATGAAATACATTTTTATCAATTTCAAAAAAAGATTGGGTTTCAAGAAGACAAGTGTGCTATATTTTGGAATAGTATATTGCCGATTCTTTCAAGTTGTCAAAATGATGTTATTTCTAAAAAGCTTTTGTTGCCCGATACTTATAAATCTTATGAACAACTTGATAGTAATAGAGTTAACAATGTTAAAGTAGCTACATTAACTGGAGCATTAATGGAACAAGCATTCTGTCCCCTTGATATATCATTTCCATTTTTATTGAGAGCAATATCCTTATTTTTAAATAAATTTAAAGCAGGTTTTTTTGATTTAATAGAACCACATGGTTATTTAACATTTTTTGATATTGCATTTAAAAATTCAAATTATAATAAATATTTAAATATTCTAAACCCACACGAAACTGGATTAACTGAATTTCAAAAGATATCTTCTTCATTGCCGTTGTTTGATGATATGATTAATTGGATAAATTCAAATTACGATTGTGCTAAACCAGCTGGGAAATCACAAATTGCTATAATTACATTCAGAAGATTTGGTGATTTAATGGGTGAACAAAATTATGGTATAGCTGTTGGCCGTTTATGCATGAATTTAATGAAACAACAATTAACTATGAATTATAAAATTGGTGATCCAAATTTAACAAATGATTTAATTAAAGAATCTACTACAAGAGCTATTTTAGATAATAAGGCTATTACAATTTTTGATGCATTTCTGAGGTCAGAATTAAGACAACCTGCTATGAATTTAATTTCTGCTTGTTTAGTTTATGATGTTACTTTACTCGGTCAATATACAACTTGTTTAAGAGGAGGTGATTCTAGTGTTAGTTCTCAATTTTGCCCAAATTTATGGAATTTATTACAAGGTAAAATAGCTATTGATGATACCGAATTTGCTGCTATTGTTTTAGGTTCATTAAAAGATATTATTCCAGTTTATAGAATTGATATTGCGCTGACGAAAACATTAATTACAGCTCATAAAGGTTATGATGAAACAAATTTGCGTGAATTAATTGGTTCTTCCAATAAACAAAATAGAAATATTGTTGCTTTTAATAAATCTGTTGAAAATGTTTTCAATAGACTTTCTGAAATGTTCCAATCTTCAAGTTTAAAAACTATATTAGTTGATAGAGATGCTTCAATTGGTGTTTGGTCTTGTATATTATCTCCTGAAGAAAAAATCTATGAAAGTAGTGCTGGTTTTTTAAATGAAGCATTTAATGTTGATGGTCGTTATGAATCATTTAGAGAAGTTTTAAAATTGGATTTACCTTTGGTTTTGAATTCATTTAGTAGAGGTCTTGATATATCAGCTAAAAATAAATTATTTCCTGCTTCTGAAAGAACTGTTAAAATTTTAATGGATTTTGTTAGATGTTTATTTGATCCAATTCATGGTATGGTTATTGAAAAAAGTAGGTCAATGGATGATGCTTCTAAACTTTCTTTAACTCGTATGTGGGATTCTTGTTGGATTTTCTTACGTAAGATGTACATTAATATATTTACTTGGGCCAATCAATATGAACAATTAAAAGCTGCTACTTCAAGTCCTGAACAAGCTGATAAAATAAGTCATGATTTACGTGAATTTACAAGAGATGCTTTAGATTTATCTCGTTCTTTATTAAGTGGTTACAAATTGTTAGCTAATATGACTCTTGGTGCTGATTCTACATTAGAAGAACAAAAGAAAGTTAAAGTTTCATTATTTAATTCAGTTACTTATGCTTTAGAAGAAGTTCTTTCTTGGTTGAAATTAAGTGATCTTGCTCTTCTTGAAACATGTGCTGAACTTATTAAAACTGTTTTAGACCTGTCACTGGAGCTGAGTTTAAATGTTAATAAAGAAACATTAACAAAATTAATTTATTTATGTACAAAAACAAGAAAAAATAAAAATAAAATGACTAAAGAACAAACTGGTGAATTAATTTTAAGAGCTAGAAAATTTGATGAAAAATTAGTTGATGATATATTTGCTGAAGCTGAAGAATATAAGAAAAGTAAAGAAATTTATTCATCAAGAGAATCATCAAGTGAACCAATGAAATTCAAATCTGAAAAAGCTGCTGTTAGAAAACAACAAACATTGAGTAGTTTTCTTGTTAAAGGTGCTATTAAAGAATCAATTACTGTTCCTAAGAGACTATCAGCTTTAGAACAAGCTAATTTGAATTTAGCTGAAAGAAGAAAAAATAAAGAACCTTTACGTGAACCTGCTCCTGCTAGACCTGCTGGATTTAATAAGAAGAGAGAATCTGATATTGAATCTGATGATGGTTCTGATGATGAGGATGATGATACTGGTTTATTTACTAAAGAACAAGTTGTTGAAAAAATGAGAAAATCTAAAACTGCTTTATCATCTTTACAACGTGGTAGATTAACTAATAAACATGTAGCTAAAAGTAATTCTAATCCAATTAATCAAAAGAAGAAAGCTGAAGAATTAATGAGATTAAGATTGAATGTTGATATGAATCCATTATATAGAAATGTGTTAACTTGGTCTTATGAAAAGGGTGGTGATTTTCCAATTGATAGTGATTCAATTAAGTATTCATCTGTTGGTGATAAATTTGAATCAGCTACTGAATACCAAAAGACTTTTGAGCCTTTATTATTACTTGAATGTTGGCAATCTATTCAAAGAGCTAAACAATTAAACGATGAAATTCCATTTAAACTTACTGTTGGTTCTAGATCTGCTACTGATTCATTTTTTGATGTTTATGCTTCGGTTAAAAAAGATGTTGTTACAGAAAGAAAATTGGTTAGTGATAATGATTTAGTTGCTTTATTATTGATTGAAAACCTTCCCTTAGGAGATAAACCTTTAAATAAGAAACATGTAAGAAATTTCAAATCATCCTGTTTTGCTAAGATTCGTGAAATTAAACTACATCAAGGTTATGCTGATATTACATTTAGAGTTGCCACTTCTACTCCATTAATTTCTTGTTTATCACCAGGTTGTGAACTAGCTTGCGTTCGTGTTACTCAAATGACTACTATTGAAAGAGAATATTCTTCTTTAAGAGGTCTACCATACTATGATTTATTCAATGAAATTATAAAGGCTGTGCCCTCACCTCCGGAAAAATTAAGTTCGGATAAAATTGAAGAAATGAAAAGATTATACGATGTGAATTCTTCACAAGCTACAGCTATTGCTGGAACTGCTCATAATAAAGGTTTTTCTTTAATTCAAGGTCCGCCTGGTACAGGTAAAACTAAAACCATTTTAGGTATTGTTGGTTATGTGTTGACTAGTGCTTCTTCTCAAGTAGCACAAGTGATTTTGCAACCTGGTCAGAAACCGGATCCGGTTATTGGCTCAAAGAAGAAAATATTAATCTGTGCACCATCAAATGCTGCTGTTGATGAATTGGTTTCAAGATTGATGGGTGGTATTAAAGATGCTAAAGGTCAGATGTTTAAACCTAAAGTTGTTAGATTAGGTAGATCAGATGCTATTCATGCCCAAGTTAAAGAAATCACACTAGAAGAATTAGTCGAGGCTCAGATTTCATCCAACGCTGCTAATGATCTTGATGATACAAGTATTAGAGCTCAACATAAACAATGTATTATAGAAAGAGATAGTTTAAGATCAAAATTAATTTCAAGTAATTTATCTCAAGAAGAAGTTGCTAAGACAGAATTAAAACTTCAAGAAGTTGTTCAAAAACGTAAAGAATTAGGTAAAAGATTAGATGAAATTAGAGAACAACGTACCACTAGAATTCGTACTAGAGATATAGAGAGAAGAAATATTCAATTTAAAATTCTAAATGACGCTCAAGTTGTTTGTTCCACACTTTCTGGTTCTGCTCATTCTGTTTTATCAAGTATGTCTATGACTTTTGATACTGTTGTTATTGATGAAGCTGCTCAATGTATTGAATTAAGTGCTATTATTCCATTAAGATATGGTTGCCAGAAATGTATTATGGTTGGTGATCCTAATCAATTACCACCTACTGTTTTATCTCAAAAAGCTGCTTCTTATAATTATGAACAATCTTTGTTTGTTAGAATGCAAAATAATTATAGTGATTCTGTTTATCTTTTAGATGTTCAGTATCGTATGCATCCTGATATTTCCAAATTTCCTTCTAAACAATTTTATAATTCAAGATTATTAGATGGTCCAGGTATGGATGTTTTAAATACTCAACCATGGCATAAATTTGAAGAATTTGGTCCTTATAGATTTTTTAATATTAAAGGTGAACATCAACAAAATCAACGTTCAATGTCTTTATATAATACTATGGAAGCTAAGATTGCAGTTCAAATGGTTAATAAATTATTTGATCTTTTTGGTGATATAAATTTTTCTTCTAAAATTGGTATTATATCTCCGTATAAAGAACAAATTAGAGTTTTAAGAAATACATTTAATCAAGAATTTGGTCAATCTGTTACTAGAACTATCGATTTCAATACTGTTGATGGGTTTCAAGGTCAAGAAAAAGAAATTATTATATTTTCATGTGTTAGAGCTGGTGAAAGTGAAACTAAAATTGGTTTCTTAGCTGATATTAGAAGAATGAATGTTGCATTAACAAGAGCTAGATCTTCATTATGGATTCTAGGTTCTGAACCTGTTCTTAATTATAATAAAAATTGGAGAGCTTTAATTGAAGACGCACATGAAAGAGGTTTAGTTACTGATACTGATTCAACATCTATTAATTCTGTCCATAAATCCTCTCACAAATCCTCCCATAAATCATCTCATAAATCATCTCATAAATCAGATAAATCATCAAGTAAAAAGAGAGACAGAGAAAGTTCATCGAAGTCTGGTTCAAAACCAAAGAAACCTAAGAAACAAAAAACTGGTATTTTACCTGCTGCTCCATCTGCCCCATCTACACCAACTACTCCATCTACTCCAACTGCTCCATCTAGAAAAGGCCCAATTCCAGTCAATTCTGGCTCTATTCCACCTTATTCTAAGCCAATTCCAACTAGTTCGGGAACTCTGATGCCAACCACATCTAAAACTATCCCTCCAAAAAAATCAGGAACTTTATTACCACCACCTAGAGGTCTTCCTAGTGCTCCATCACGCCCTGCTGCTCGTTCACGTCCACCTTTAGCTCCAAGTAAATCAGGAACAATCCCAATACCATCAGCTTTTAATAAATCTCCAGTTGTTACAAATTCATCAATATCTAGACCTGGTTTATCTAAATCTGGTTCAGCTAATAGTTTAGCAGAAAAATATGCAAATATTGGTAATTCCACAATAGGTGTTGCTAGAGCTAATTCATATTCTAAATCTAGAGAGTATCAAAGATTACAACCGGAGAATAAACCATCTAATCCAAATAATAATTCGAATTCCAATAATGATGAAATAAGTTTCTTAAATACAAGTCCACAAGCTAGTAATGTGCCTATAAGAGGAGGTCGTGCTAGAAGACCGGCCGGTCCTGCTTTTGGTGAAGTTGAATTTGTTAAACTTGGTAGAAGTAAACCTAAATTTCCTCCACATCCAAGTCGTGGAGGCCATCTTCCATCACATCCAAGAAGATAAATTTAATGTTTTGGTTTTGATTTTATAAATTACGTATACTATATTTTATTCTTTTAATGCTTTTGTTTCATTTGTTTCATGCTTTTACTCTTTTTTTGCTATTAATTATTTTCTCTTTTTTCAATCATGTTTTTTTTTCTTTTATTTCTCATTAATTTATGATTTTTTTTTTCATTTTATTTGCATTATTTTTAATTTTCATTCTTTTAATTAATTTATAAAAATTCTGTATCAATGTAAAAAAAGAATGTATTAAAATAAAAAAAAAAGTAAAAAATTATATAAATTAGAATAATAACGAACTAGAAGTATAATAAAATAAATATTAAAATTAAAAAAAAAATGAAAAATGAAAGATTAAAAATAAAATTATGAAAAGTAAAAATATAATGTAATATGTAACCCGAAACCTATATAAAAAAAAAACCATGCAAAAATCAATTCAACCATATATCATATATGAAATAATAATTAATCTTTCTTTTCACCTTTACTGCTCCTAATCGATTGAGCAGTTAAACTGTATTTTCTATCTTTACTACTTTCTTTACTACCTCTTCTTAAAATTGAACCAATTGTACTTTTTTTACCATCTTTATTTATATTAGTCATTGATGAAGATAATGAATTTGGTGTAACTGACGTAATATTAGTTGCGGTTGTACTAGGTAAAGCATATGAAGGTTGAGTTACAACAAATCCTTGTGAAGATTGAAGTTTCAATTGATCTGATGAAGATTGCCTGCTTTTACTAAAACTTTTAATTGAATCAACATCGACACTATTATTTCTTGGTTGTTGTTGTGATGTCGGAGATTCAATTTCAGCTAATGTACCACCTTCTCCATTTATTATTGATAATGCTTTTGAAATTGTAATTAGTTCATCTGATATAATTTGCTTAACTTGAATTAAATTATTATTATTTAATTGATTCATTCTACTATTTAAAAAATCTTTTGATTCTTGGAGATTTGATTTAATTAATTCAGTTCTTCCCTCTTTAACAAATTGTTTAATGTCAGATTCTAATTTAAAAATGTTTTCAAATATATCAGAAAGATAAACCAAACAATTATTAAATCTATCTTCGTTTGATTTAGAATTAACGATTAAATCATCTAATGCATCAACTTGTAAACTTAAATTGTTAACAATAATCTCAGGATTTAAAGATTGATTAGGATTAGTTGAAATAGCTAATAATTTATCCGTTGAAAGAAAATTCATTTCTGTTGCTTGTTTAGATTCAATTTCATGTAAACTTTCTGAATATCCATTCAGTTTAATATCTAGTAATGATTTATTTTCCATTAATTGACGATTGACAATTCTTTGTCTATTTTTCAGGTCTTTCAATCTTAACTCTAATTCATTTATTTCTTTATCAATGGAAACAGATTCATTATATAACATTTTATAAGTTTGTCCCTCTTCAGTATGATTTTCAATTTCATCAATTTTATTAATAATTTTACATCTTTTATCTTGCCAAACTTTAAACTGATCAAGCACTCTAACTTTTGAAAATTTATTTGAATTATATATCTCTTTCATTGATTGATAAACTTGAAATAATTGAAAAAATAATTCTAATATATTTTTTCTATTTTTTGATAATCTTTTATCACCTTTATTAAGATATTTTCTATGATCTTTAGTTAACTTTTGTAATGAATTTAAAAGTAATATTTCTTGATTTTTTAAAAAATGTAATGGATCATCAACTAAACCTAATGAAGGCAAAACAGGGGTAGGTGTATTTGTAGTAGTAGTTGTTGTTGAAATCATCATTGAATCTAACATGTAGCCATTCGGACTTCTTTTAGTATTATTATTGTTATTATTATTCGTTAACATTAAACTATGAGTTGGAGACGAACCAGAAAATGAAAAATCAGGCCAAGGTTGATTAAATGGAACATTATCAAAACTATTTTGTTTATCATTATTGTCTGAAATCAGTTGTAATGAATGGATTCTATCATCTGATACAGCAGGAGTTGACTGGGTATCATCATTATCTTCAGTAGTTGTTTCATTTGATAATATGATACTTTCTTGAGATGATTCTGAATGTGAAATTGATGATTTATTATTATGACTATTATTAGTATTATTATTATTGTGATTTTCTTCCGTTAATGGCGTATGTGTTGATTGATGTTCATTTGGAAGTTGTATCAATTCAGATTGGGATACATTGTCTAGCAGTGTAGTTAATTGATTCTTATCAGGTGTATCTGGAAAAGATGATGATTGTTTGTTTATATGTTAGTATTTTTGTTTTTAAAATATGATAGGTCATTTTGTTGATAAGATAATTTGAATTGGGTACATACTTGAACTTGAACTTAGTCTTTTCAAATTTCTACCCTTAGAGAAGGATGACTCAAACTTAATACCTGTATTGGTTGATTCAATTGACATGGGTAGAATGTCTGTTGAAACTGAAGAAAAGGGAGGTTCAACTGATCTGTTATGACCGTGAAGGCGTAGACCTCTCTTTATAGAGCTCTGGTATGGATTTTACAAGTGATCTCGTGACCTCCAACACAGAGCAAATTACAACTACATTTATATGAATTAAGGACATTAACTGGTTGTTTCATAAATACAAAAAAGAGAATTGACAAAAACCATAAACAAAAAATGTAAATGTAAACGTAAATTTAAATCTTATCATCAAGAGATAATTTACTAGCTATATCAGTACTATTATTTATCGTATCTTTGAATTCTTCAAAACTTAATTTTCCATCTCCATCATGATCACTTTCCATTATGGTTCTATCCACTAATTGTTGTAATTGAACATCAGTTAAAGAATTAGCCACCATCATTCTTAACACCAAAAAAAGTTCACCATTTGAAATATAACCATCGTTATCAATATCATAAACTTTAAATAAGAATTTGAATTTATCATCGACAGTACCAGCAGATGTAAAAACAGATAATCCATCAACGAATTCTTTAAAATCTATATCATTATTTTTATTTTCATCAAAAATATCAATAACTCTTTTGGCTAATGGATTTTGTCCTATACCAGGTATTGATAAAAATTCACTTTTATCTATAGTACCTGAACCATCAGCATCTAATTTCATAAATCTTTTAGCTAATCTATCAATTTCATCAGAGCCAACTATATATTTGAATTTATCGGATTTAGTTAGTATTGTTCAAATCAAATCAAATAGAATCAATTGTTTTTAAAAAAAAGCTGTAGTATAACACATACAATTTGTACCTTCTGAAAGGTCATCTAACAAATTTGAAGGAATATTACCCATGACTATAATTGAATCGGAATATGAATGAAGTAGTAGAGAAAAGAAAGAGAGTTATAAGCAGCTGTTTCCAACTTTTCTTCAGTAGATAACAGCTTCCATGAATTCTTTTTTACAACAAGGCCTTTAGTATAAAGAAATGTTAAGTAGAAAATTTGGGCGGGAGAGCGTGGCGCAGGAGTGGCTGGTGTGCGGCTGGGCGGTGCGCGGCTGTGTGGCTTGGTATCGGCTTGTGGGACGAGTGGCGTCGATAAGACCGGATCATCTCATCTTTCAACTTTTAAACCACAACCTCCATACGGTACCATACCTCTTTCTATCCATATATTCATCAATTCAAAGTCATTAAACAGTTAGATATTCATGGGAGAACTCGCTACTATACACAATTCAAGTTCATCTTCTTCCGGTGGTGTCACACCTGATCAATCACCAACTCCGGCAGAAAGAGGAACCAACGCCACTAATACAGATAAATCAACAGAAATTACAATTACAGAAAAAGGTTCAACTTCTGGAAAGAAAAGAGCTAGTTTATTTCAAATTATTAGATTGGGTTTTTTATTGTTTACTTTCTTTACTGGTTGTCTGGCAATTGCTTTTTCTCAATTTACAATCTTACTATTATTCAAATACGATACAATTAGAAAACAAGAACTGCTTGATTTTACAAAGAAAAATTTTATTATTTTATTAACTTTTATTACAAGTATTACAAATCCAACAATATTAACATTTTCAATTGATAAGAAAAATTTAAAAAATGATTTATTAACAACTGATGAATTTGGTAATATATATTTTAAATTAGATCCAAGTGCAATTATAATTGCAAATCATCAAATTTATTCAGATTGGTTATTTTTATGGTATTTAGCTTATTTAAATAATAATTCTGAACAATTGTTTATTATAATGAAAAAATCTTTAGAAAAAATCCCAGTTTTAGGTTTTGGTATGAAAAATTATAATTTCATATTTTTAAGTAGAAAATGGGAATTAGATAGAACTTATATGATTAATCAATTTAATAAATTAAATAAGCTGACCCCAAAAAAGCATTGGTTGTTAATTTTTCCTGAAGGTACAAATTTAAGTGATAATACAAGAGAAAAATCAAACTTATATTCAAATAAAATTGGTTTAACTGATAATTTAAAACATGTTTTATTACCAAGAGTTAAAGGCTTATATACTTCTTGTATGCAATTAAGTCCAACAACTAATAAAATTTATGATATTACAATTGGATATAGTGATCATACACCTGAAGAATATGCTCAAGATATCTTTACACTTAAAAGAATTTATCTATTTGGTAAAGGTCCAAAAGAAGTTAAATTAAATATCAAAGAAGTTGACTTTAATGAAATTGATAATTCTAAGTTCTCTCAAGATCCAATAAGTGAAGCTCAAGATGAAAAGCAAATGAAAATTTTTGAAAAATGGTTAATAAATTCTTGGAAGGAAAAAGATTTATTAATGGATAATTATTATAAATTAGGTAAATTTAATAAAGATTCAATTGAATATAAAATTCCATTGAAATTAAAATCAAATTGGGAAATTCTAAATGTTTATAGTATTCCAGTTTTAACTGCTTTCTTTAGTTATTTAATTTTTAAATTTGTTCAATTATTTGGAGGATTTTAAAAACGGAAAGAGTCTTTATTATCAACTTTTGGTATTACAGTTGACCAGCAACTAACTTCTTATTTATCTTATATGGGGCTTTTTTATTATTTTACTTTAAACTGTTATTTATGTGTTGTTTTAATTCTCGTTTGGTTGATTAGTATATAGTTTTTCTAATAACTTTATATAAGCCTTGGCTTTTGGTACATTTATATATCTTGTTTTTTCTTATTTTATAAGCTAAATGTATGTTTCAATTTATCTAATGTTTAAAAAAAAGTTTAATTATTTATATTTGTTAGCTACATTTTCTTATTTTGATTAATTTGAAATATAACTATTCAGTAAAGATAAGACAATTGTATATAAAAAGTATTGTAAAAAAGAGAAATATTTTAAACTGAGAGATAAAACACAAAACAGTAAAACTAAATAAAATAAAATAAAATAAGCAAAAAGAGAAGTTAAAATTAAAACAAATTGTACAGAAATAATGCAAATCTAATCAGGAAGAAAAGAAAGAAAGAAAGAAAAAAAAAAGAGAAGAAAGATTAAACACAAGCAAACAAATTTAATAATAATAATAATGATAATGATAAAAGAGAGTAAATTATTGATACAGATTAAAAATCAACGACACCTTCTTCAATAGATTGCCATGAAATCATATTTAGAGGTCTAGCACAATAGAAACTTAAATAACCCTTTCTTTGATTATTATCATCATATTCATGTTCAACACCTTTCAGATCATGTGAGATTTCACTTGAACCTCTAAATGTAACTTCAGGTAAAATGACAACATCATCAACTTGAGTTGGACCTTTAGCCATTGTAAATAATTTATATGAAAAACGTTCGGTTGTTTCAGGTCCAATAATCTCTTGAGGTAAAACATCTTTTTCAGTTCTTGCAACTCTATACACCACTGGAGAATCTAATTTATTTAAATATTCAAATAATGTATCAGTTAAAATTGATTCACCTGTAAATTGAATTAATGGTTCACCATTTGAATCCAAATTTTCAAAACTCTTATTCCAATCAATTTGTGTGATTTGTTGATATTGATTGAAAGTCATATAAACTAATCTAGCAATTAATTTGGCTAAGAATGGATGATGGGATTTAGCTTTGAAAATCTTATTACTCATAATCATTCTTCTATTATATAATAATTCCCAATTTTCATCATTATAATCAATGGCAACACCCAAGAATAATTTACCTGGGACAATATTAGAATCATACCAGTATTTTAATGGTTTAGCACAAATAGTATCAACATCAGCATAAACACCACCATTAATATAAATAATTAAATATTTTAAAAATTCATATTTTAATCTATCATCAGGTAATAATTCTAAAGCTTCAACAACTTCTGGAACATCATTAATAAAATAATCATAAACTTGTTCTTTAGCTTCTTGAATTGAAATTAAATTATGGTTGTAATTATCATTAACAAATCTCCATCTTTCAATATGTTGAAAACATTCTTTTGGAAATCTTCTATCATCAGATTTAAATTTCCACAATTGCCAAATATTATTTTCCACATCTTCATTATATTGATATGGAAAAGCATGACTTAATCTAGTCTCAATTGTGAACATATCTTTAGTATTTTTCTTTGGAATTTTTGGTTTACTACCAGTTGTAGTACTACCAAAAATACTAAAAGCTTCAGTAACATTTAAATTTGAATTTGGGAAATAATAGTCATGATAAACTTGAATGTCTTCCATTAAACTTGGAGCACCTCTTGACCTGAACATAAAATAAACTGCAATTAAAGACATAACAGTAAATTTATATGAATTAATAGTTTGAATAATAGCGGTAATTATAGAAATTGGTTGTCTACCTGATCCAGGTAAAGCATTTCTATTTCCTAGTCTTTTATACATGATGGATGCTTTTTATATATGTATTATTCTTTATTATAACTGTGTTTTCTTTATTGATTATTAGAAATATTGTAGTTTATTATGATTGCTAATAAAATTTATCAAGTATTTTTCTTTTGATTTAAAGCTTTAATAGTAATCGAGAGACGTGTTTCACCAGAAAGGAAAAAGAAAAAAGAAAGTGATAATCTATTAGTTATTTGGTGTAATATTGTATATCTGAATATTTAAAGAAAAGGGAACAGGTTGTGAAGAAAAGGAGATGATTAAGGGTTGTTAGCTTAGTACGTGTTATCGAATTTCTACATGAAATGAAATTTAAAAAAGAGTCGTGTGCGCGCAAAACTGGCACATGCACAAATACTACATTATATATTGATTATTGATTATTGATGAAATATATTTAATGAAATTTGTTTTGTTTTATAAAGTAAAATCCTTAAAATAATATAAACGAACTCACTGTATAGTAAAAGCTCAATGCAAAAAGAGTAACACAAAAAAATAAACAGATAAAAAGCAAAGATAAAAAAAATGATGATAATAAAAGTAAATAATAAAGAAAAGATATAATAATAATGATAATAATAAATAAATACACTTATATGTAACAAGATAGTAACACTGATAAATAAAAACCAAAATAATGAAAACACATTAGATAATAACAATTTAAAAAAGAAAACGAAACCAAACAAAAAATGTTTATATGAGTACATATCATCCTATATAAAAATGAAGTCAAACTATATTAATTACCAGTTTCAGTAGTATTAGTACCACCTGGAATACTATTCATAATAAATTGATAATTTTTATACATTTCTCTTAATTCAGAAATGTTCAGTTCTTCAAACTCTTTATCAAATTTCTTCAGATTTCCAATTTCATCAGATATAGTAATAGTTCTATTGTTAGAAAGAGTAGTATCAATTGTAGTAGACGGATTCAGATTACTAGTTTCATTATCATTAGTTGCTGAGAATGAACTACTAGCTAATAAAGAAACTGGAGTAGGCAAAGGTATCCCAGAAACAGATTGTTGTTGTTGCTGTTGAGCTTGTGGCAATAATGGATTTTCACTCATAGATGAACCTCTACTTCTATTTCTAACATTATCAAATGCATTTTCAATTGAATTTAACAAACTATAAGTTGGTCTATGATCTCTGGTTGGTACAGCAGGAGTACTAGCATTTGAAGCTGGTGAAATTATTGATGTATTTGATCCACCAAATAGTGAAGTATTCATTAAACTTGTTGCTCTGCTTCTTATTTTATTCTTGGTATCTGAATTGGCACCTGGAAATGGAAAATAAGAAGTATTGTTACTATTATTGATTGTATTAACAGAACTAGTTTTACTTGGTGGCATAACTGAGAATTCATTTTCTAAATTAGCATTTAAAGAAGTTGTCGAAGAAGAAGCACTGACAGGTCTAAAAGTTTTCATAACTCCACCAACACTATTTGTAAATTTATTCAGGAAGCCATCTTGAGAAGGAGACACAGGTTGATTAGGAGTTGAGGCTGGTGGTGGTGATAATAAAGGACCAACATTACCAGTTTCATGAATAACTTGATTTTGTAAATGTAAATTCAATGAAGAAGTAGAAGAATGAGTTTTAACATGATTTGAATGAATATTACTACTATTATTCCCGGAATCATTGGTTGAAATGGATGAAGTTGGAGTAATTCTTTGTTCAGATATAATTTTAGAATCATCAGGTTTAGCTTCTTGAATAATCAAATTTTCTTCTAATTGTTTTCTTAAAGATTCAGGTAAACCATCTTCGTTATTATTTGTTGTTGAACTCGAATTTTGCTCACTTGAAGAGTTTAACCAAGAAACCCTACCCATGATATTCTTAATACTTGAATCAACAGTACTACTTATATTTCTTAAACCTTGATCGGCATTGTATAAAGAAGGAGTAAAATCAGAAAATGAAACTCTTCTATTATCACTATTAGAAGATAAAAATTGACTTGAAGTTGGAGGATATTTTAAAGCACGTCTCTTTTCTTTTTTATTCTTAGAAGTTTCTTGATCAATTAATTCAACTTTGATTGGATTTGTTAATATTTCAGGAATTGGTTGGGATTTCCTTATTTCATCTGAAGTACCAGTTGGGAAAAAATCAACATTTAAATTTTCTAATGTAACACTTGCTAAATATGCAATACAAGCTTCAAAATTTGCTAAAACATAAAGTAGTTGACCTTTTTCTTTATCATAACTACCATCTATACCAGAAGAATAAATAAATTCATTTGAGAATATTTTGATAAATTGCAATTGACTAACTAATGAATGGGTAGTTAGATCCTCTAATTTTATAACGGAATAAATAAAAACAGGTAAAAAAACATCAGTGTTTAACTGATCTGAGCTAACAGTTGAACAATCTTTAAGAATTTTACCTAATAATTTATGTAATTTAAATAAATATTTAACTTTTAAAGTTGGTGATCTTTCAGCTGTGAATAATTCAAAATTTGGAAGTATTTCTTCATGTAGCTTTACATTAAATAATTCTTCATTTATTGTTAAATCTAAATCTAAATGTGATAAAGTTATATTTAGAGTATTTAAAATTGATAATTTTTGTGAAAATTGAATATTTATTTGTTTGATTAATTCATCACTTGGTAATGCTTTAGTTGGAAACATAATGGAACTATAAAATTTATCACATAATAATCTTTCAACTAATAAATTATAAGTATAAGATAAATTATCTTTTGGTTTATTGAAATCATACAGCTCAACTTTTGAATCATTATTTAAAAACTCTTTCAATTTCTTAGCAAAGTACTTATAAAAATCTTGAAACAAATCTGCAATTTCGAATGTAGCTAAAGGTCTAGCAAATCTAGGTTCCTTTAAATATTTAATGAAATCCATATATTCTTTTAATAACTCTATAGGTAAGTCATCAGCAAAGAATTGTTGAAAACTTTCTTCTAATTCTGGTATATCATCATCATCATCATCATCATCTTGTTGTTTCTCGTGTTGATCATTGTTAGATTCATTACTTTCTATTGCGGAATCAATAGAAGCAACTCCAGTTTGATGATCCGAATTCAAAGTTGACCCATCATGTTCATTTGAATTCAAATTTGATACTTGACTCTCTTTAGAAAATTCATCTGAAGTTGTTGTTAGAGTTGCACTTGAAATAGATTTAGCATGCTCAGATATTGTATCTTCGGAGGTTAGGGCATGGTGGTTTATCACTGGTTTCTTTATCATGTTTTGATCAGATGTTGGAACAACTTGTTTTAATGAACTTTGAACAGTAGTAGTAGTAGTTGTTATTGTATTATCAATACCATCATTATCATTATCCAACTGATACGAGTTTTGAATTGAGGTCTCTGTGGCCCAAGATTCTTTTGTAGGAGGCGTATGAAACATGAAACTTTATGGTCTTGTATGGATACAAATAACAATTAGATGAAACAGAAAGAAAAGTATGGTGATTTGATATAAAGATCAATCAATTATAATGATAAAAAAGGGAGAAATACAACCAAATTAAAGTAAAAGCAAATAGTAAGTACAGGGAAGGGATTGAAGGGAGAGGAAAAAAGGTATGATGATCCGTTTAGAAGGTTTAGAAGTTAAACAGGATATTAATATTCTTGGGATATTCTTGGACTAGAATATCAGTAAATAGAGTAGGCAAGAAGTGAGTGACCTGATCTTAGAGAGAGTGCCGTGATGGATCAAGAGGTTGAAGTGTTGATACTGATACTGATCTGATCTGATACACGTTCACGTTGTTCTACGTATAAGCAGTGTACGCAGTTTTACTATAAATAAAAATTATTTCTTTTATCAGCGACGATAAGACGATAAGATGGGTCGGCGCGTCGGAGACTTATCAGCTACACTCTGCTACCTTTTACTTTGATTCACATTCAAAAACCCAAAAATTTAATACTATACAACAAATAATAATAATACATAATCTAATTCAATAAAAATATAATGGTTGGTCTAACAATTCAAAATTAAATTATCTAGTTTAAATTAATTCAAGGAATAAATCCTTCTTTAAATTGAATTGGTTTAATACAATAAAGTAATTCAGTCTTTCTAACAGTTAAGATTCTCTCATAATTATCAGGATCAGGATAATTATTTAAACAAGTATAATTTCTTAATTTAAATTCATATGATCCACCTAAATCTAATGATTCAGGAGATGTTTTATAATCTGGTTGATTTGATTTAATAAAATAATCATTTTCAACTTCATTACTCAGTAAATCTAAAGCATTAACATAATCACTATAATGATAAGCTTCATAAGGAGATTGTAAAATTGGTGTAGTTGGAACTGGTGTAGGTGGTGGTGTTGGAATTGCTGAATCAGTAACATTTTCATTAATGTTATTAATTGCATTTCTAGCAATATTCGAATGTCTTCTATTATTAAAATTGCCACCAATTCTTGCAGGTAAGATATAATGTTGATGATATGAAGAATTGACCATCTTTGGTTGAATAGTTAAAGCTTTGTTATCAATAATAGAACTTCTGGTAGCAAATCTGGTCATTGTAAATTAGATAATAATAGTAAAGTAAGAGAAAGCACTCAATTAATTAGTTTAGAATGATGATACCAAGAAGAAGAAAGAAACCATTAATAAGTTATTCTTGAAATAGTGGCAAACTACCCCTTATTTATATTCCAATTTTTCAATACAGGTAATTTCATAAAACTATTATCTCCAACGGATGAAGTTGCTTCCAACGCTACCAAACATTTTTTTGAACTGTTTTATCAGGAATAGAATTTTCTATTCCAAAGTATGTTAGAGAGAGATAAAGATAAAAATCACACAATTATCTGTATTCTAGATAACAATTAGAATATTAGCTGTTTCCTTAGATAACATTTGGGAAAGTAAACAAAACAAATAGTTCTAGATTGATTTTGTAAATCGCTTTCGTCCTTTATTTCGAATGTACTTTATATATTTTTTACTACAGTACCACTACATATAGATCACTATTCATTGCAATTAAAGTTAGATAAATCATCTTTTCAAACTATGAATATTTCAAAGTACTGTGACTCAATTTAAGAAAAAACAAATCTACTAAACAGTACATGTATTCTGTTTCTAGAGATAGCATTGATTATAACAGATAATTTTGAAGCTGTATTTTAATCAGATTTGCATTATCAGATAATAATGATATTTTAGAACTTATCTAGTCTTATGGAAGTTATGAAGTTATGGAACTTGGTACAATGGTATCATTCAAAATTAACTGTTGATCCGAAATATTAATCCGAATTGCACCACCACACTTGCGTGATCGTAAAAAAAAAATGTTTTAAACCTTTCAAGATAACAACAGAAAACCCACTTTTTAATATTTTTAATTCAAAACAAATATATAGGTACAATCATGTCACAAGTTCCATTTAATAATTTATATAAACTTAGAAAAGTTTCAGAAAATGATGGTAAATCATGTTCAGTTTGTTATAAATCTACGAATTCAGTTTTAATTACATTAAATTCAAAAGATTGGTTTTTCATTTGTGAATCACATTTAATTGATAAAAATTTCTGTCATATTGTTTATTCTGATGATTCATCAATTAATAAATTAAATGATTTAGAAGTTTTAAGAAATAAAGAAATTTCAATAATTAAAAAAATTAAACATTTTGAAAATTTAAAAGAGAATAAAAATAATCAATTTAATAAAATTAAGAATTATTTATGGTCTTCAAAAGATAAAAAGGATGATAAAGAAAATAAAGATGATAAAGATGATAAAGAAAAAGAGAAGCAAGATGAGTTAAAAGATACTGAATTATCAATTGCTCAATTAACTTCAAAAATTAAAGAATTAAACTCAAAAGATTTAGTTGACATTAAAGAAGAAATAATAATATTTAATAAAAATTATAAGAAATTCAAACTTGATACAGTTTTTTATAAGAATAGATTATTAGTAGATTTCAAAAAACAAAAAAGAATCGAACAACAGAAAAAAATGGAAGAAGGTACTTTATTCCCATCACTTAATGAATTACCATCACTGGATAAAACAACTTTATAAGTTTTAAGTGAGATTTGGGTTTAATTTTATTTTCATTTGGTTTGTTTGTTTGTTTGTTCGGTATATATGCATATTTTGTTTTTCTTTAGTTGTAGATTTATTTTATTTAGTTCATGTTTGATTGTTTTTTATTTAATTGTAATATTTGTAAATTTATTTAAATTTAGTTCATGTTTGATTGTTTTTTATTTAATTGTAATATTTGTAAATTTATTTAAATTTAAAAAAAAACATTAGTAATATAAAATAAAACACAGTAAAGTGTTATAATGAAACAAAATTAAAGAGTAAAAACAAAGAAGCAAAGTTTATCAAAAAGTAATAATAAGAAACAATAGAATGCAAAAAGAGAAGATATAGCTAGGACATGTAACACATAAAACATAACACAACCTCTACTTTATAGTCAGTATTTGACTATGACTATAAAGTAGATTTAAAAGGAAAAAATAACTAAACTGAACCCAAAAAAATTGTAATGAAATAAAAAAGAATACCAAAATAACACCTTAGAGAAGCAAAAGAAAAAATAAAATATATAAATGAAAGAGAAATGAAATTAAAATTGAAAATTAAAGAAATAATGATAGTAGATGATGATGATGATGATGATGATGATGAAAAATTCTAAATGATTCTATTATCTTCTTTCTTAACCCATTTAGCACCTCTATAACCTCTAACCATTAAATCAACAGTCAACTTTTTAGGTTGACCATTTTTATCTAAAACTTCAGCAACTTCAACAGTTTTAACATAAGTAAAACCTAATTTTTGATAAATTTTTCTGTTTCTTGGATGAGAACTTTCTAAATAAATCAAAGCACCAACTTGTTTACCATTATTTTTCAAATTATCATATTGAGCTAAAATATCATCATCTTCTTTATAATACCAAGAAGAATGAGCAGAAGAAACATCAGAATCAGAATATGATGAATAACCTGAATAATCAGTTACATTATCATTATCTAAATCAAAGGCAAAGTTATAACTTTGAATTTCAGAATCAAGTAATGATTCTTCTTTATTAACAAACAAATTGGAAGCATTACCACCACTTTTAGCATTTGTATTTTCATCATCAGAATCATCTTCTTCATTAAAATTATCAATATAATTATGACATGCAAATTCAATTAATCTTCTAGCTAAACCTTTACCTCTACCTTTTGGAACAGCACCGATATCACTTAAATAAAAAGCATTTTCATTTTCTTCACCTAAAACATCTTCTTTATATTTATTCAACAGATCATTCTGTTCAATGAAAACCTTATCTCTAGTTTCTTTATTTGCTTTCCAAATTAATTTCAAATAACCATTTTGATACATTGACCAAAGATAACTTAAAGTATTTTTATTATTATAATCATCTTCTTCGCCAGGTTTATCGAACAACGCAACAGCTAAGAAAGGAGCATTTAAATCAGTTAATTCAGATTCTAAATCTCTAATAGCTAAAACTAAACCATTTAAAATTGCAGAATAAGTAGATGCTTCAAAAATAGCTAAATCCATCTGTTGTTTTAAATTTGGATCTTTAATACTTGAAGTTAAATAATTCACATATAAATCCTCTTTGAATGCAATTTGTAAAGTTTTAGCTGCTTTTTTATAATCTTTAATTGTAACTATTTCAACTTTATATGGATTTTCAATATGATGTTCATTTTCTTCATCGATTTCTGAATCTGATGGAGTTGGTGTTTTCCTAGGTAAGAAAGTTGATTGTAGGATATTAAATAACGACATGATCTTATAATAACTTCTATTTGATTTGAATTATAAATTTAGTTTGAAGTTTGGGGGGTTTTAAGTCTTTTAAAAGTAAAACAAAAAATTGAAAAATGAAAACTGAAATTTGAAAATTGGATAATAAGATTAATTATCTGTGTATTGATATACGTCTATATAGAAAGTGATGACCAATAAACAAGTAAAAGTAGTAGAATGGTAATATCTGAAGAAAAGAGAGGAAAACAGAGAGGTATAAATAGTGTTATCCAACCCATTTCAACCATTTCAACCACTTATCAAAAAATTTACAAAAAATCTACAACGCGGGTATTTCAGTATTTCTATTTCTATTAAGCTTATATAATTGTTTCCTTAATTTACAGCTATAGCTTGAATTCAACAGAATCAACTGGAATATCTATAAGGAGCCATAGGCGTATATTACATGAACAACGTGCTTATATATGGTTCAGATGATGATATGATGGGTTTAATACCATTTAATTAATTTGTAATTAGTATGAGGTCCTATAGCTAAGGATCGAGGAGGTGTTTTGAATTCGAAGAGGTGCTACGTAGAGTCACCGCGCTACGTATAGTGTATATGGAGAAGGGTTCCCGTACGTGGTTCATGGTATGTAAATTTGTAAAATGATGTATATAATCAAAGAATTTAAGAAGAATTATTAAGAGAGGATAGATGAATAGATCGAGTCAAGAGAGTCGAAGAGACATTTAAATTGATTAAATGATATCTATATAGACTATATAAAAGAAATAGCTAAAATTATTATATAGAAAGCAGAAAATTCAGAAATATAACAAAAATTAATTAATTAAAGAGTTGAAAAAATAAAAGCGAAAGTTAATAAATAGAGAAGTTAGTTATAGTATACAAAAAAAGAGATAAAAAAAGAATGAATTGAAAGAAATATAAGTTAAAATGTAAATTTAATAATGAATTATAAAGCAAAAAAAAAAATAAAAATGAAAAAATAGAACCCAAATTAAAAATTAAATGACTTAAAAAAAGATAATGAATTGATAATGCAAGAAAATAAAAATAAAATAAAAAAAACGAAAGACAGACTAACTTCATTAAAAGAATAATAATAAAGAAATGATTATTTCTTAGATTTATGATGATGATGATTCTTCAATTGTTTATCTTCAATACTTGATCTGATCATATAGCTCATTGATTCTTCAACATTTGACCAATTTTCAAATTCACAACTAATTTCAACAAATCCATGACCCCATAATTTAGCTAATTTTTTACCTTCTTCAATTAAAACAGGTGAAGCTAATTCATGATCTGTATGAGTAACTGCGATTAAAATTGGTGGTAATAATGATTCAGTTGATTTAATAAAATTATTTGATGAATTTGATGATGATGAATTATCTTTTCTTTTCCAAAGGTTTTTAAGTGTTTGATTAAATGAAAAAACATCAAATTCTTTACCTGATTCCCATGAATTAAAAAATCTTGTATATTCTTTCCATGCTTCTTCTAATGTAACATGTAATGATTTTATGATTTCAAGTGACTCAAATCCATCATGTTCTTTAGGTGAAATTGATGAAGTTAATGAATTTGTATCAGTTATATTAGTACCCATAACATCTGAATAAGATGGAGGTAATAAATCTAACGTTGTTGTATTTTCAGGAACACAAGAATAACATAATATATAACCATCAATTGCACCATTTAAATCAGAAATACCAGATCCAACAATTAAAGGCTTAACTCTTGATCTAGTTGATGGATCATTTAAATCATCTGAATCAGGATCACTATTTGAAATATTACGTAAAACATCTCTAGCTAATTTAGAATCAACAGATTTTTCTAAAAATGGAATTAAATCATCTTGACTAACACCTGGAGTATCAACTAATTCTAAGAGAATAGGGGTTGTAATTGGGGGTTGATAATTATAACGTGATGTATCAAATGCATCAGAATAATTTGGAGAATTAGCAGCAGAAGTAACTGAAGAAAAATAAGATAAATTATTACCTAAATTACTTGAAGAACCAGAAGAAACAAATGAAGAATCTGTAAAATATTCAGGATTTAAATAATCTAAATCATAATAATGTAAAGTTTTTGATAAAATCTCATCAGTTGTTGTTTGAGATATCATTTGTAAATTTGTATTTGAAGAATTTGTTTGATTTAAATTTTTTTCTTTTGAAATTGAATAATCATTAATTTTTGAAAGTAAATCATCAGTTAAAACAATATTTTGATCAAGAGTATCTAAAAAACCTAATTCTTCTAAGTCTTTTAAAGTTATATTAACATCTAATAAAGCTCTTGATTTAATATTTTTTGGTTGAAATTGAAATAAAGTTGGTGAATTTTGAACAGTTGGATAATAATTTTCTAAAGATTTTTCATTAGTTAGAATTGAAACAATTGAAGATTTTGATGATCTATGTGGACCTAATAAGGCAAACCTGAGAGGAGATGATGTAACGGTTTTAAACATATTTTTTCTTTTCAAATTTTGAAGACCATTATGATCATGATTGTTGTTAGATCTTGAAGATGAAGAAGGTTTCATTTCTATTTGAGAGTCTAATGATTTATTGTTGTTATTAAGATTTGAAGAATTCATCATGAAATTAAAAATAATAAAGAGGAAACGGAAACGGGTGTGTATTTATACTTGATTCAAAGTTAAGAAATATAGCCTATTGTGTGTATCGCAGCTAAAAATTTATTTGATATTTTTTGAAAACAAAACAAAACCTCACTTGAAATTAATTTATGGCCGGAATGAGTTAATTGCAATTGCATGTGTTATACATATAAATAAATGAGTCAATATAATTGAAAAATTTGCAATGAAATTTTAAAACAAGAAAAACAACTGTAGCAAAAAATGAAGAAAAAGATGGCTTTATATAGTGGTTTATACCACCGGAGAAAGTAAAACACTGTTAAACACACGTTAAACACACCTTACGAAGTCCGGCGTGCCGAGTGCGCAACAAGAAGTCACGTGCACAGGGCTGTATTCGGTAATAAAGATGGCACTAAAGGACGCGCTGTATAACGCGCGCGGAAATCTTAATTTTAGGTTGACCGTTTTTATATATAACGTTAATTTTGAAAAGTTTTCTAACTTTTGATAAAAAATGCTTGCCGACCGGATTATACTTCAGATTTATTGATATACGTGTATAGATGAACAGCTAATCAATGAGTCAGTGACCATGAAAACCGGTCAGTCAAACTTTTCATAATGCATACATATAAGTGCATAACTGTGATTTATTAGAATTTAGAAAAGAAAAATGCTATAGTTAAATTCCCAAATTTAAAAGAAAAAGTTCAATTAAAATTATCTTAAGAAAACTATATGGTTTATAAATTGAAAATCAATTAAATTCATAAATTCATAAATTTATATAACTAAAAACATAAAAGATATACATGTTCGCCCAAGAATATTATCAATTCACCTAGAATAATTGAAAGCTTCTAACCAACTATACATTTCTTCACCATAAATAAAATCTAAACTCAATTTCAATGATCTTTGAATATAAAATTCTTTATCAATTGCATAAAACATCATAACTAACCCCCAAATTAAACCTGAATTGAATGTCCATCCAAATGTTTCAACTTTTTTTCTTAATTCTTTAAAATCATTTGAATTTTTTGAATATTTAAAAATCAATTTAGTTATATAATTAGATAAAAACTTACCCAAAGCTAACATAACTCTAGATAAACAATATAATGTTATTTGTGTTGTAATTGATTCAGTAAATGTACCTGGCCACGTTTTATTAATCAATCCACCATAAACTAATGAACCACCAGCAAATCCACTAATAAAATGAATCAAATATTTTAATTTTTTTTCATTTTTATTTAATCCATTTTCATTTTTAATTAAAAGTTTTAATAATAAAATTAATAAACTTTTATAAACTATTGCAAAACCAGCTAATATTTTACCATGATTTAAACTCATTTTAATACTTTTTAAAAATTTCTCAATTAATTGATTTAATAAATTTAATAAATTTTTATTTTTCTTAATTTGAACAATTTGTAATGAAATTGCATGAATAAATCTAACTCTATAACCATAAATAATTGCATTTTTAGCTGCTGATATGGAGTTTTTTAAAATTATTTCAATTAATGAATTTAATTGATTTGTGAATTTTAATGGATTATCATCATTTGAAAATGGAGTTGGTGGTGGAGTCATCGACTCAATAATTAGACCTTCATCATCCATAATTGATTTATTTGATCTTTTAGTTAAAAGAGAAGTGACATCCACCTCATCAACTATATATCTTTACCCCAGTATTTCACTAAGAAGTTGCAGGAAGTTCGATAAGCATGTGAATTCCAATTCGTTTTCTGCACAGCCCGAAAAGTTGGAGAGTCCAATGTCCATAGCGTAACACGGAGATTATAAATCCAAAATGGATATCAGGTTATCCCAGTTCCTTTCTCAAATACCTTTGAAAATATATCAAACAGATAATTATGGTCGAAATATCAGAAGTTAATTATAAAGTAGTTGATACATACACATTGGATTCAATTAAAGTCTCTACAATCAAATTTATTGTTCCATTAAATTATAATAATCCAAATTCACCTAAAATTGATGTTTATATTAAATTAGTTAACAATCATGATAAAGACAAGCCTAAATCATTTGATTATGAATCAGATATAGTTTCCAATAAATCCAATCTTATTGTTTTTTTACAAGGTGGACCAGGTTTCCCAACTTCAATTCCAACTTCAAAAACTGATCCAAATTTCTTAAAACCATTATTAGATAGAAAATTTACTGTTGTTTTTTTAGATCAAAGAGGAACAGGATTATCAACTCCAATTGATACAAAAAAATTGATTGGATTAGGTGATGTTGATAAACAATTTAATTATATTTTGAATTTTAGAGCAGATTCAATTATTTGGGATTGTGAATCAATTAGAAAAACTTTAATTCAAAATGAAAAATGGTCTTTATTAGGTCAATCTTATGGTGGTTTTTGCTCAATTACTTATGCTTCTTTTTATCCTAAATCTTTAAAACAAATTTTATTAACTGGTGGTTTACCTCCATTGGATGTTACCGTTGATGAAGTTTATAATGCAACTTATGAAAGAACTAGAGAACGTAATAATGCTTTATATAATAAATATCCTGAAGATATAGAAAGAGTCAATATCATTGCTAAATTTTTATCAAATAATGAAGTCAGGTTACCTAATGGGGGTATTTTATCAGTTGATAGATTCAAAATGTTAGGTTTAAGTTTTGGTGGTGGTGGATTCACATATAAACTACATACACTAATACTACAAATGTATTTAAATATTGAATCAGGTAATGAATTACCATACTATTTATTATCAGAATTAGAAAGTTCATTAGGTTTTGAAACTAATATTATTTATTTCTTATTTCAAGAAGCAATTTATTTAAATGGTCCAGGTAAAAAATCAAACTGGGCAGCATCTAGAGTCAGACCAATTGATTTTAATAAAAAAGTTGATCCATCACAGAAATTTAATTTTACAGGTGAAATGGTATTTCCAGAAATGTTAACAGATCATAAAGAATTAGCACCTTTATTTGGATTATCTGAAAAAATCCATTCATATGATAATTGGAGTGAAATTTATAATTTAAAGAATTTAAAAACTATTAAATTCAATGAATTACCAATTGCTGCAGCAATGTATTATGATGATCAGTATGTTGATTTTCATGTTGGTTTAAGAGATTTAAAATATTTTGAATTTAAAAAATTCATAACTAATGATTTATTTCATAATGGTTTAAGATTGAAATCTGATTTTGTTTTAGATAAACTATTTGAAATTATTGAAAATGGGGATGAATATATGTGAATAAATATAAAAACTACATGTATTCAATTCAAAATATACAATATTATCAGATTCATCATCATATAGTTGTTTTGTTTGATTTTGTATACTTTCTTTTTAAATTTTTTTGTTTCAATTTTTTAAACACATATATATAAATAAACTTTATTTGTTGTCTGATATATACGACTTATACTAGCTCATGATCATGTTGGTCATCTGTACGTGATCATTCATGAGACGTACCACTTAAATTTTTTTTTTGATATATGAAATTAATTTAAATAAGTTGATAAACTGTGGAATCAGTGTGGATTCAGTAAATTAACAGCGACCGGTAACTTCGGTAAGTCGATCGGTAACTTAATTATCGAGAGAGAGAGCCGATCAAAAATTAATGTGTAATTTTAATTACTAAAACTCAGAAAAAAAATCAAGTCGTCGTTAACGTTTACGTATACAGCTTCAGTGACTTCACGTGATAAGTTATCATAGAAACCTTGAATCAATATATGAAACTCAATCATCAATTAATATGTTGTCTTAATCCAAGTTCGCCAACAAACTATAAAACTTCTACCTCTTAATCTCTTAATTTCTTTCTTCAAATCAATTGTTTAACCTGTTTACTATAAGACCTTTAGAATTCTTTTATTAATATTTAAAAATGGCTAAACAACCAAATTTTATTATCATAGTTGCTGATGATCTAGGATTCACTGATACTTCTGCTTTTGGTGGTGAAATCGATACTCCAAACTTAAGAAAATTGGCTGGAAATGGTTTAAGATTCACTGATTTTCATACTGCTAGTGCTTGTTCGCCAACAAGATCAATGTTACTTTCAGGAACTGATAACCATATTGCAGGTTTAGGTCAAATGGCAGAAACTGCTGGAAATTTTAAACATTTATTTGAGGGTAAACCAGGTTATGAAGGTTACTTAAATTTCAGAGTTGCTGCTTTATCTGAAATCTTGAATGATTCAGGTTATTACACTTTCCAATCTGGTAAATGGCATCTTGGTTTGTTACCAGAATATTGGCCATCTAAAAGAGGTTTTGAAAAATCATTTACATTATTACCTGGTGCTGGTAACCATTTTAAATATTTCCCAAAAGATGCTAAAACTGGTGGACAACCATTATTTATCCCTGCATTATTTCAAGAAAATGATAAAAGAATTGATGCTGATGATTTCCCTGAAGATTACTATAGTACTGATTATTTCACTGATAAATTTTTAGATCAATTGGATGATGAAGATAGAGGTGATAGACCATTTTTTGGATTTTTAACTTATACTGCTCCTCATTGGCCATATCAAGCTCCTGATGATTTAATTGCTAAATATGATGGTGTTTATGACGAAGGTCCTGCTGTTTTAAGATCACAAAGATTAGCTAATGCTGTTAAATTAGGTATTGTCCCAGATGGCGTTGAACCTCATCAAGTTGAAACTCAAAGAAGCAAGCCATGGAATGAATTAAATGATAAAGAAAAGAAAACTGAAGCTAAAATCATGCAAGTTTATGCTGCTATGGTTGATAGATTAGATCAAAATATTGGTAGAGTTATTAAATCATTAGAAGAAAAAGATGAATTAGATAATACATTTATTTTATTCATGTCAGATAATGGTGCTGAAGGAATGTTGATGGAAGCTTTACCTTTAGGTAATGGTCTTATTAAAGAGCATGTTAAGTCAAGCTATAATAATTCATATGAAAACATTGGTAAGAAAGATTCATTTGTTTGGTACTCTGATCAATGGGCTCAAGCTGCAACTGCTCCAGCTTATATGTATAAATGTTGGGCAAGTGAAGGTGGTATTAGATGTCCTTTAATTATTCATCATCCTAATTTGATTTCCCAATCTGAAGTTAAACATGGTTTTGCTACAGTTATGGATATTTTACCAACAGTTTTAGATTTAGCAGGTGTTCCACATCCAGGTAAGAGATTTAGAGGTAGAGATGTTGTTATTCCAAGAGGTAAATCATGGGTTCCATATTTAAAAGGTGAATTAGATCATATCCACGATGAAGAAACTGTTACTGGCTGGGAATTATTTGCTCAACAAGCTATTAGAAAAGGACAATATAAAGCATTATTTATTCCTAAACCACTTGGTTCAAATAAATGGCAATTATTTGATTTAAAGAAGGATCCTGGTGAAATTAATGATTTAGCTGACATACTACCAGATAAATTACAAGAAATGTTAGATTACTGGAGTATCTATGTTTCTGAAACTGGTTTAGTTGAATGTACTGATGAGATATTGGCCAATGCTATTTACCATCCAATTAAAATTGAAGATATTAAAGATATCCTTTACAACTAGAGCTTTATTTATCAATTTCATTAATTTCGTTAATTTTTTTTTTATATATTATTCTTAAGTTTACCAATTCACCATTTTTAGCAAGTTCAATTAGTTCATGAAGTTATACCTTTATTAAAATTTAAAACCCTTAATTCGTTCTACATAAGAAAAACTGTGGCAGCCTGTGTAACTGTTCGCATTTTTCGGTACTCGGAGTTATTTACCATAAACGTAAAGTACCGACTGACTGGGCGGAAACTTAATTGAGATTCTTGAGAACTCAGCGCAGAAAGTTAACAAGTTCACGTGATCTGGTCTACAATTCCATCGATCAAATCAGATCAACTGCTTTAAGAAATATAACTTGAATCATGAATTGCATATAGCTAGAGGTATTATCTCTTGAAAAAAAAAGAACCTTTACTAAATTGAACTTCAATAACACGTTTTTTCGATCTCACGATATCTATTAGAAAAGATAATTTCATTTAAAGATGGCTAAACAACCAAATTTTATTATTATAGTTGCTGATGATTTAGGATTCACTGATACCTCTGCTTTTGGTGGTGAAATCGATACTCCAAATTTAGAAAAATTGGCTGGAAATGGTTTAAGATTCACTGATTTCCATACTGCTAGTGCTTGTTCACCAACAAGATCAATGTTACTTTCAGGAACTGATAATCACATTGCTGGACTAGGTCAAATGGCTGAATTTGCAAGACAAATACCATCATTATTCAAAGATAAACCAGGTTATGAAGGTTACTTAAATTTCAGAGTTGCTGCTTTATCTGAAATTTTAAATGATTCAGGTTATTATACTTTCCAATCAGGTAAATGGCATCTTGGTTTACTACCTGATTATTGGCCTTCAGCAAGAGGTTTTGAAAAATCTTTCACTTTATTACCTGGTGCTGGTAACCACTTTAAATTCTTTCCTAAGGATGCTAAAACTGGAGATTATTCAATGTTTATGACTCCATTATTTCAAGAAAATGGTAAAAAATTAAATCCTGAAACATTACCTGAAAATTATTATAGTTCTGATTACTTCACTGATAGATTTTTAGATCAATTAGATGATAATGATAGAGGTGATAGACCATTTTTTGGATTATTAACTTATACTGCTCCACATTGGCCATTCCAAGCTCCTGATGATTTAATTGCTAAATATGATGGTGTTTATGATCAAGGACCTCACGTTTTAAGATCACAAAGATTAGCTAATGCTGCTAAATTAGGTATTATTCCAGATGGTGTTGAACCTCATCAAGTTGAAACTCAAAGAGACAAGCCATGGAATGAATTAACTGATAAAGAAAAAAAGATTGAAGCCAAAATCATGCAAGTTTATGCTGCTATGGTTGATAGATTAGATCAAAATATTGGTAGAGTTATTGAATCTTTGAAAGAAAAAGATGAATTAGATAATACATTTATTTTATTTATGTCAGATAATGGTGCTGAAGGAATGATGATGGAAGCTTTACCTTTACAAAATACTAAATTTTCATCAAATGTTAAGAAAGATTATAATAATTCATTCGATAATATTGGAAAAAAAGATTCATTTGTTTGGTACTCTGATCAATGGGCTCAAGCTGCAACTGCTCCATCTTATATGTATAAAATGTGGGCAAGTGAAGGTGGTATTAGATGTCCTTTAATTATTCATCATCCTAATCTGATTTCCCAATCTGAAGTTAAACATGGTTTTGCTACAGTTATGGATATTTTACCAACAGTTTTAGATTTAGCAGGTGTTCCACATCCAGGTAAGAGATTTAGAGGTAGAGATGTTGTTATTCCAAGAGGTAAATCATGGGTTCCATATTTAAAAGGTGAATTAGATCATATTCATGATGAAGAAACTGTTACTGGTTGGGAATTATTTGCTCAACAAGCTATTAGAAAAGGACAATATAAAGCATTATTTATTCCTAAACCAATGGGACCACATAAATGGCAATTATTTGATTTAAAGAAGGATCCTGGTGAAATTAATGATTTAGCTGAATCACATCCAGCTAAATTACAAGAAATGTTAGATTTCTGGAGTGTTTATGTTGCTGAAACTGGATTAGTTGAATGTCACGATGAATTTTATGATGCTCTCCATGCTATTTATTCTCCAACTCAAATTGAAGAGCTTCTTAAATAGTTTAAATTAAAGACTTTAAAAACTATGGTTTACTGTTTACTGTTTACAGTTTCTCTTTTAACCTTTTTCTGAAGCTTTTCATCAAATTCATTTCTTTATATAGTATTAATTGTATATATTGAATATTAAGCTTAAATTGCTAGCTTGAATTAATTGTACATGGCTTGCTAAATGTGGTGGTGGCGCGCGGTAGCAGTACTACGATTGAATTAAATTTACTGTGGCGTGCTACTTTTATATATGAAGGCCATATTGAAGGGTTAATTCTTCAAAAAAAACTAGAGCTGAATTAATTAATTTTAATTCATGTTTTAATTTGCATGATATATCTTCTAAATATTAAGGTCGATCGATCTTAATAAATTCTAATACATGCATCTCAATTATATACATTTATATAAAAGGATTTAAAAATCAAAATCAAGAAAATAATCAATATTTATTTCTTGAAATTCTTGAATCTTGTACACATATGCATGTATATAGGGGCGCTCCGCTCGATATCCTATATATAATTCTATTCGAATTAACAATTAATTATAATATTAATTAATTTTAAATTTTAATAATATATATGTGGCTCTTTTTCTTTATATATAAACTTAATTATAATGATAAAATATCATGCTTTTCATGCAATGATAAATATATCTCATTTTTTTTATATCAAAAATATTAATATTATAATTGGAATTAATTAAGATAAAAAATAATTAATATAAAAACAAAACAAAAGAACGTTTTTCATGGTTAAATGATCTACGAATATTTTCATGAAAATATAAAAATTTAAAAATTTTAAAAACTTTTCATATTTTTTTATAAAGATGTCAACTAAAGAAATTGCATTAAAAGAATCTGTTAATACAATATCAACTGGTAAAGATTCCAAAAATTTCAAAACTAATATAGTTTTAGATTCAGATACTGGTCACTATGAAGAAGTTATAAAAGATTGGACTCCAGAGGAAGAACGTAAAGTGTATTGGAAAGTTGATCTTATTATAATGCCTTTAGTTTTCTTTGCTTTTTTCATTTTACAAATTGATAGAGGTAATATTTCAAATGCATTAACTGGTGGTATGACAACCCAATTATCATTAACTAATGAAGTTATTAATACTGGTACTGGTTTATTTAATGTTGGTATTGTTATTTTTGAAATTCCAGCCAATATTTTATTACAAAAAGTTGGACCTGCAAGATGGCTTTCATTTCAAATTATTATTTGGTCTTTAGCTGCTACTTTACAATCATGTATGACTAATCATTCTGGTTTCTTAGCTGCTAGATTTTTCATGGGTCTCTGTGAATCAGGTTATATTCCAGGTGGTCTTTATTATATTTCAACATGGTTTAAAAGAGAACAATTATCAATTCGTTATGGTATTTTCTTCTTAGGTAATGTTTCAGCAAGTGGTGCATCAGGTTTGATTGCAGCTGGTATTTTACAACATTTAGCTGGTAAACATGGAAAATTAGGTTTTCAATGGATTTTCATTGTTGAAGGTGTTATGGGTATTGGTTATGGATTAATCTTTGCTTTTTTCCTTCCAAATTCACCAGTTGATCCAAGACCAGTTCATAGATTCTTTAGACTGTTTACTGAAAGAGAATCTCAAATCATTAGAGGTACAGTGTTATTAGATGACCCAGAAAAATTAAATTCAGCAAAAGAAATTAGTATGAAAGATTTAAAAGAAGTTTTATCAGATTGGAGAACTTGGTTACATTTCTTATTTACTTTATCATATATGCAAAATGTTCAAGCATTATCAACTTATCTTCCAACAATTGTTAAAAATATGGGTTATACAGCAGTTAGAGCAAATGCAATGGCTTCAGTTGGTAGTTGGATTAGTTTAGTTGTTGTTTTATTTACATTATTATTTATTCATTACTTTAAAAGATTATCAATTCCAGCATTAGTTGCAGTTTTGGTGCAATTAATTTGTACCTCATGTTTATTAGGATATGCTAGAGCTAATCAATCACATAACAAATATGCATTGTTAGTTATACTTATTGGTTTTGATACAGTTGGTCATATTATTAATTGTTCATGGGCAAGTGCCAATTCTAAGAAACCATCACATAGATCAATGAAGATGGCTATTATGGTTATGGCTGCTAATATGGCTGGTATTTGTGGTGGTCAAATATTAAGAACAAGTGATTCACCATTATATAAGAATGCATTTTTAGCATTAACAATTTTAAGTGCATTTACATTACTTGTTTTAATTTTTATGATTACTCAATATGTTATAAAGAATAGAAAATTAGATAAATTATATCCACAAAGTGAAGTTACAATTAATCATGAAAATGAATCAGAATCACTTCAAACAAGTTCTAAGAATGAACTTGAAACTGAAATATCAAATGAAAATGAAGTTAAAGTTCATGTTATTGGAACAAAAGCTGAAGATTTAGATAGAATTGAAGAATTAGTTTCTGGAGTTGTTAAAGATGGTGCTAAAATTAATATTGAAAATGCTAATCAAAAAGTGTTATCTTATGAAGCTGGTTTCCGTTATGTTAATTAAACAATTATTTGGTTTAATTGAATCATCTTTTCTCCTTAATATTGTTTATGTTTTTAGTTCTTTTTAATTTATATGTTGCATATGTATAGCTATAGCTGGCCTTTGATTTACTTAATTATAATTAAAAAATTGCATGGTTTATGAAATTAACCTACAATATGTATATGTATGATACGTATATACTGATTCCCTGAACATTAATTATTCAAAATCAGAAATTCTAAAAAACGTTAAATTTAATAATATTTTATAATTTTAGATTTTAGATCTAGATTTTTACATTATTATACCAATTAGGTATTTTCTAGCTATAGCTTGCAATATTTTGATGATTCATGCACTTCAAATATTCAAATTAATATTGTATCGGCCAATAATTTAATAAGTATAAGTTCAAAGTTCAAAGTATAAGAGTAAACGTTTTTCAGTAAAGAATTAAAAATACATGGAATCATATGGATAAATTAATTTAAACGTTTGAAAGGTCTATTAAGTTAAATTAACAGATGTACGTCCTTCAGGAACATCAGCTAGCTAGAAACAAAATTTTCAATACCTGTAAATATATACGTACTACAGTGTGCAGTCTACGTACAGCTACATATGTAGTGTACATGTTAATATTAGTGAGATGATTTTGGTAATTGATACTAATTCTTGATGAACTGGAGTTATAAGCTATCAGTCTCTATCAGTCTGTATATGATATCTCCAGTCGTATCTTAAATTCTATAGGCTGGGCGGAACCTCATTCGCAGCTGTAATAAAATGATGCGTCTCTCATTTAATCAATCAATCAATCATATTGAGTTTCTTATAACTTAATTTTTTACCTTAATTCAATTAATCAAATCAATTTAATCAATTTAAGCATTTTAATATTTTATTAATTAACTCTTATCTATAGCTCTCTCTCTCTCTCTCTCTCTGCTGTGCTCACTCCATATATATATCTGTCCAACCTCCTCTTCTTCTTCTTCTCCCCACTGTCCCCAGGCCTTCCATATTCTTATAATTGCAGCTTCTCTTCTTTTATATACCCATTTTCATCTATATATATCATGGAAAAATATACTGATAAATACCATCCATTATATGTTCCTGGAACTTATTCAATCTATACTTCTGCTTTAATACGAAAAAAACAAGAACATGAATTGAAAAAAAAATCAGTTTCAAGAAATAATTTAAATAATTCTTATCATACTTCTGAACAACAAAATTTACAACGTTTATTCCTATCAAATAATTATAACTATAGATATAATAAAGATACCCCTTTAGAAAATATACCTGATATCAAATCAAGATTTGGTATCATCTTATTACCCCAACCAACAAACTCTCCAAATGATCCTTTAAATTGGTCAAGTAAAAGAAAATCTTTACATTTTATAATGTTAATTTTATTAACTTCATTTACTGCTGCAATTGCAAATGATGCTTCAGCTCCTCAAGATTCAATTAATGAAATAACAAAAGTTTCTTATGATGCTTTAAATAATTCAGCAGGTATTTTATTTGCTTCAATTGGGCTTTCAACTTGGTTTTATGCTCCATTAGCTTCAATGTTTGGTCGTAGAATCACTTATATACTTGGTATGACATTTGCTATTGTTGGTTGTGTATGGTATGCTAGAATTCAAAATGTAGGTGATGTTTTTGGTTCTCAAGTTTTCATTGGTATAAGTGAAGGTTGTACAGAAGCTCAAGTTCCATTAAGTATGTATTATCACTATTACTATTGCTATCAATTAATTAATATTTTTTTTAACAATATACTAACTATAACTTTTTTTTTAATTTAGGTTTATCTGCAACATTTTATAGACATCAAATTGGTGCTGTTATAACAATTTATGTGTTAGCTTATGCTCTAGGTACTTATCTTGGTCCTTTAATTGCTAATTATATTTCAAATACTTATGATTTCAGATGGGTCGGCTGGTCAGGTGCAATTGCATCCGCTGTAATTTTAGTCATGTGTATTTTCTTAATTGAAGAAGATATATTTGACTATTCAGTTTTTAAAAATCATAGAGAAAATTTATTATTAAAATTCAGTTTTTTACAATTTGGTATTGCATCACAATCAAATGATGATGTTGATTTAGGTTATTCTGATAAACGTTGGTCATATAAAAAAAGATTAGCTTTAACAACTTCAATATCACATAAACATCATAGATCAATAATGGATTATGTTAATCAATATTTTAAATTATTATTTTTAAATCTAAAATGTCTTTGTTTTCCTCCAGTTTTATTTGCTGGCTTAACTTGGGGTATACAAAATGCAATTTTAAGTTTTTATTTAACTACAGAAGATACATATCTGTATGATCCACCTTTCAATTATTCATCTTCAAGAGTTGCATTAATGAATGTTCCATGTTTGATTGGTGCTGTTGTCGGTTGTTTATATGCTGGTTCAATTACTGATTATTTTATCTTATCAGTTGCAAGAAAAAGAAAAGGTATAGTTGAATCAGAATATAGATTATTCTTTGCATTCCTATCAGGTATTCTTGGTTCAGTTGGTTTATTAATGTTTGGTTTTGGTATTACAAGAAATTTAAATTGGAAAGTTCATTATGCTGGATTAGTTTTAATTGGATATTTATTTTCTTCAAGTGGTAATATTTCAATGTTATACGTTATTGATACTTATGATCAATTGATTTTAGAATCTTTAGTTATGGTTGCCTTGGTTTATAATTTAATTGGTTGTATTTTTACATTTGCTTGTTCACCATGGTTAGATTCATCAGGTACTGAAAATACTTATATTGCTTTAGCTGTTTTAAATCTATTTGTTATGTTTTTAGCTTTACCTTTTATTATTTGGGGTAAAAAATGGAGAAAAATGACTAAAAAAACTTATATTAATATTATTGAAGCAAGATCAGAATTTTAATACTAGTTATTACTAATTCTTTGATTAAATTTCCTATAATAATTTCAAAAAAAACAATTTACTCACTCACTGCTTCTAATTTTTACAGTTAATTGTTTGTTCAATAAACTTCCATGTTGATCTTGGTTGTTTACTTATTTTATTCTCTTTTCTTTCTTACTTTTTTTATTGATCTTTTTAATTTTTCCTTTTTTCCTAGTACGTAGTACGTACCTTATAATTTCTCTTCTTTAGTTCACTTCTCTTTAGCTTTTTTGTTTACTTGTTTCGTTATCCTTCCTTCGTTTACTCTTTACGTTTTTTTTCTATAGCTTGTCGTTATTAATGTGTATAATATTTTTCAAAAATTATGTTTTATCTTAATGAAGTTTCTTAATTCTAATCTTAAATATAATCCTATTTCTAAATCATTCTTTATTCGGCTAACCTAATCTTAAGTTGTAAATGTAACGTTGTTCGCCACAACCACCACATTTGTATAACAACCCCCTTAAAACTCAATTGATGATTATTAATTCAATTATACTATAATCTAAATACTATCTCCAATTAAGGTATAGGATATAAAGGAACATAAATTTCTTTCATCTCAAAAAAAACTCTTTCTTTCTTATCTCACCTTCTTCTCTCTTGGTTTCACAAATCTCAATTTTATTTTCAAAATGTCCTCTTCAAAATACTTAACCATTCCATCAACAGGCTCAAAGATTCCAATTATTGGGTATGGTACAGGTACAAAATGGCAATGGAAAAAAAAGAAGGAACATGGAGGACCAGAAAAATCAAAATATGTAATTGATGAAGAATTAGTTGAATCATTAGTTACTTCAATTAAACATAATTTTATACATTTAGATACAGCTGAAATTTATACAACTAGAAAAGACATCGGTGAAGCAATTAAAAGATCAGGTATTTTAAGAGATGAAGTTTTCATTACTGATAAATATCAATCAAATTATAAAAATGAATTAGGTGAATTTAGAGGTCCTTATGAATCATTAAAAGAATCATTAAATTTAATGAATGTTAGTTATATTGATTTATTCTTATTACATACTGAAGAATTAAATGATGATTATCCAATTGAAAAAACATGGAAAGAAATGGAAAGATTGTATAATGAAGGATTAGTTAAAAACATTGGAGTTTCAAATCATACAGTTAAAAGATTAAAAGAAATTTTAAAATTTGCTAAAATTAAACCATCAATTAATCAAATTGAATTTCATCCATATTTACAAAATCAATCAACTGATATAATCAAATTTTCAAAAAAAAATGGAATCTTAATTGAAGCTTATGGTCCATTAACTCCAATTATTAGAGCTCCTGAAAATGGGCCAATTAATAATGTTTTAATTGAATTATCAAAAAAATATGGTAAAGAGAAATCACAGATTTTATTAAAATGGGTTCATAAACAAGGTATTGTTACAATTACAACTACATCAAATGAAAAAAGATTAGATGAAATTCAAGATGTTTTGAATTTTGATATAGATGATGATGATGTTAAATTGATTTCTGAAGTTGGTGATTCTTTTTTCTTTAGAGCTTTCAAAATTCCTCCATTACCTGATTATGATGATGAATTGAAGAAACAACGTGGTTTAGTTGATGAAGAAGTTGCTGTTAATGAAGATAAAAAATGATAAAGAGATATCGATATTATATGAGTAATTATTTTTCTACAGATTTGTTTTGTTTTGTTTTGTTTTGTTTTATTTTTTTTATAGGGTTGATTGATCTAGACAGTCTATTTTGTTTATTTGGGTTGTTGTTCTAGTAGTTTTCAATTAAGTTAATCAAATCAAATCAGTAATCAGTAATCAGTAATCAGTGACCAACCCAATCGGAATCCGGAATCGATGGCCCGCCCTGTCCGCTCAGGTTTGCGGGTTGATCCGCCACCACAACTTTACCGTGATTGAATAAGTTTGATAAGCTAGTATTTAAAGTTAGCCATATCCATATCCTTCCTTCTTTTCATTCTGATGATTTAAGAGAGTCGAAGACTTAAGATCTATTCAATAAATCAAAAGTGATTAACAAAATATGACTGTTCAACAATATTTAACTATTCCATCAACTGGTTCACAAATACCAATATTAGGATTTGGTTCAGGTACAAAATGGCAACATAAGAAAAAAGGTGAAAAAGGTGGATTTGATAATTCAAGTAAAGTTATTGATGAAGATTTAGTTAATGCTTTAACTAATGCTTTAAAGCATGGTTTCACTCATTTAGATACAGCTGAAGTTTATACAACTAGAAAAGATCTTGGTGAAGCAATTAGAAGATCAGGTATTCCAAGAGATAAACTATGGATTACTGATAAATATTTAACTGATTCAAATAACAAATCTTCAGAAGATCATAGGGGTCCTTATGATTCATTAAAAGAGTCATTAGAATTTATTGGTGTTGATTATATTGATTTATTTTTATTTCATGTTGAACCATTAAATAAAAAATTCACTTTAGAACAAGCCTGGAGAGAAATGGAAAAATTATATAAAGAAGGTTTAGTTAAAAATATTGGTGTTTCAAATTATACTGTTAAAAAATTAGAAGAAATAAAAAAATTTGCTGAAATTCAACCTGCTGTTAATCAAATTGAATTTCATCCATATTTACAAAATCAATCTGTTGGTATTGTTGAATATGCTAAGAAAAATAACATTTTACTTGAAGCTTATGCTCCATTAACTCCAATTGCAAGAGCTCCAGGTGGACCAATTGATGCAGTTTTAAAGAAATTTGCTGAAAAATATGGTAAAAGTGAATCACAAATTTTATTAAAATGGGTTCATAAACAAGGTATTGTTACAATTACAACTACTTCAAATGAAAAAAGATTAGATGAAATTCAAGATGTTTTAAATTTTGATATAGATGATAGAGATGCTCAATTGATTTCTGATCTTGGTAATATTCATTTTCATAGAGCATTTAATATGCCTCCATTACCTGAACATAATGAAGAATTACAAAAGGAACGTGGTATATTTATCCCAGAAAGTAATTAAGGACTATTTATTTAAAATCTATATACATGTATTTGTTTAGAGTATACGTTAATTAGACAAAGATTAGTTGATAATATGATCGATAAGACGACTATCGATGGATAGATTCCTCCGCTCTAACTTTTATTCTACAAATTAATTGATTGCAATATTGTTCAGATTCTAGTAAATTATTGCAATCAATCTAGTAGTAGCCGACATACTTACCAGATCCTATCAATTAGGAGTTACTATATAAACTAGTCAATTGGCCTCTCTTTTGAGTTTAAACTTATCTATCTGAGAACATGATTTTTGTTTAAAAGAATACACCAAAAACTCAATATGTTTGGTACATTTACTTCCACCACAGAAAACCCTGAATTATTCAAGAAGGTTTATCAACCAAATATTGATGCTTATAATAAGAAATTAGAAGAAGGTATATTAGATGAATATAAGTTACCAGATGAAGCAATTCCAAAGGAATTAGGTTTAGATGTTACTAAGATCCCAGAGAAATATATGACTCCTGAACAAATTGAAATTGTTAATACATCAGGTACTGAACTAGTTAAAAAGATAGCATCAGGTAAATTAGCATCAGTTGAAGTTTTCAAAGCTTTTGCTAGAACAGCAACTGCAGCTCATCAATTAACTCATTGTGCAATGGAATTACATATGGATGAAGGTTTAGCTAGAGCTAAAGAATTAGATGAATATTATTCTAAAACTGGTAAAACAGTTGGTCCTTTACATGGTTTACCAATTTCAATTAAAGAGCATTATGGTCAGGAAGGTAAGACTACACATGCTGGTTATGTTGCTTGGATTGATACTATTCCTGATAAAGATGTTTTGATTGTTAAATTATTAAAAGAAGCTGGTGCTGTTTTATACATTAGAACTTCAGAACCACAATCAATGATGCATTTTTGTTGTAATAATGTTATTACTGGAATTACTAGAAATGGTTATAATACTAATTTAACTCCAGGTGGCTCAAGTTCAGGAGAAGGTGCTATGCTTACTATGAAAGGTTCTGTTTTTGGTGTTGGAAGTGACATTGGTGGTTCAGTTAGAGGTCCTGCTGCTTTTTGTAATGGATTTGGTTTAAAACCAACCCAAAAAAGAGTTACTTTCCAAGATGCTTTGTTTGGTTGTGAAACTGTTCAGGAAGCTGTTTGTTGTGTTTGTGGTCCATTAGCTAGATCAGTTTCTGATGTTGAATTATTTATGAAGACTGTTATAGATTGTGAACCATGGAAGAGAGATGCTACTTTAATTCCATTACCTTGGAGAGATGTTTCAAAACCAAAAGTTGAAAGTTTAACTATTGGTATCTGTTATGATGATACTATTGTTAAACCAACTCCACCAGTTTTAAGATCTTTAAAAACAGCAAAAGAAAAATTGGAAGCAGCTGGCTGTAAAGTTGTTGAATGGAAAGCTCTAGATGTTGAAATATTAATTTCAAGTGTTTTTAAAATGTATATGGCAGATGGTGGTTTAGCTCATACTGAATTATTCAAAATTTCTGGTGAACCACTATTAGATTTAACTAAAGTATTTTTAAGTGCTGGTTGTGGTGTTGAAGGAATATCAGTTACTGAATATCAACATATTACTTTTATTAGAGATAAATACCGTACTTTATATCAAACTAAGATGGATAAATTAGGTATTGATTTTATTTTAGTTCCTGCTTATGTTTCAGTTGCTCAAATTCCTGAAAAAATTAGTTATTTTGGTTATACTGGATTATGGAATATTTTAGATTTTCCGGCTATTTCTTTCCCAAGTGGATTGAAATGTGATCCTAAGTTAGATATTCCAGTCAAAGATTATAAGGCTCGTAGTGAATTAGAAGCTTATGAATATGGATTATATGATAATGCAGAAACATTTAAAGGTGCTCCAATTCCTCTTCAATTAGTTGGTAAACGTTGGTTCGATGAAGAATTGGTTAAAGCTGTTGATGTTATTCATAGTACCATTACTGAATGAATTTACTATATTTTTTTTTATACTGTTTGTTTATCAATTGATTAAATTACCTTAATCTATATTTTAAATTCAAATTGATTATTTGAAAACCTATATTCGGAGTTAATTATCTTACCTTGCCTCGGTCCTCGGAACTTCGGGTTAACCAGTTCCTGAGCCGCGCGATCTTACGTAATCGCCAATATTTTTATTTTCATTTTTCAATCTCAGATAATATCGATCGATAACCATTGACCCTCTTCTTCATCACATTTTTGATAGAGCTTCAACGCTTTTCTTCATATTAATAGCCAGTCATGTCTCCTAGTTCAAACTCAATTGGATCCCAATTACCTCCAATAAATGAGACTTCACCCTTAATAACATCTTCAACCCAACAAATCTCCCCTCCTGCTAATAACAACAAACATAGCAATGCAAATAGAAGCAATAACAATTCACAACATTCAGCTTATCAAGATCCCAATGATGTAGCTATTCCTAAAAATTTATGGATTATTATCATCTCATTATGGGCAGGTTCATTTTTAAGTGCTGCTGATTCAACTATTGTGGCCACTACTGCAAATAAAATAGCTTCATCAATGAATGGTTCTGATCAATTAACATGGATCGCAACTTCATATTTATTAACAAATGCAATATTTCAACCTTTAGTAGGTAAGATATCTGAACTTTTTGGTCGTAGAACTACTCTATTATTTGCTCAATTTTGGTTCGGAATTGGATGCTTATTCTGTGCTCTCTCTACTTCAGTTTTACAATTTTCTATGGCGAGATGCCTAGCTGGTATTGGTGGGGGTGGGTTGTCTGCTTTAAGTTCTATTATTGTTACTGATATTGTTCCAATAAGAATTAGAGGAGTCTTTCAAGGTTATGCTAACCTAATGTATGGTGTGGGTCAATTTATTGGACCTGTTATTGGTGGTTTATTTCTTGCTGTAAATGAGAACAATGGTTGGAGATGGATGTTTGGTTTACAAGTTCCTTTTGTAATTTTAGCTGCATATATGGTTAATAAGCATGTTCATGAATTTATTGTTGATCAAGAAGAAAGAATAAATAAGAGATTTACAGCTGAAAACTTTAAGAGAATTGATATTCTTGGTTCATTAACATTATCTGTTGTTATTGTTTCATCGATATTACTGTTTTCTGCTAGATCTCGTGATGAAGTTGCTATTTGCTTTGGTGTTTCTCTTGCGTTTGGTGTATTATTTTGGATAGTTGAAAATTATATTGCTTCAGATAATATTATTCCATTATTTGCTTGGAAAGGTATATTAAGATTAAGTTCAATTACAATTATGTTTGGTACAATGACTATGTATGGGTTAAATTTTATCATTCCACTTTATCTACAAGTTGTTCAAGATTTCAGTCCTTTGATGTTAAGTGTTTTTAATGCATTTGGTGTCTTTTCTGGTTCGCTGGGTTCTTTATTAACAGGTTGGTATTTGAAACACGACGAAAGAGTTGAAGCTAGTACTATTTTAAGAAAATCTATTAATTCTTCCATTTTTGGATTTTTACTTGTTTTTGTTGGTTCTCTATTTTCAATGTTATTAATAATGACTAGTAAACCTGCTATTACTGCAGATAAAATTGATTATACTAAAATCCTGTTATTAGGACTAAGTTATATGCTGACTGGTATTGGATATGGAGGTTATTTAGTTAGTATATTAATCTTGGTTGTTGCTACAGTTGGAATGAAGCATCAAGCAAGTGTTACAGGAATGATTTATTTATTTAGATCAATTGGTTCAGCTTCTGGTGTTGGTATAGCATTAAGTATTAATAGTGCCATTTTATCAAGAGAGCTTTACATATATTTCATTAAAAAATCTAGAAAAGATGGAGAAGCTATTTATAATAACTTATTAGATAATTTCTTTTATGTTAGAAATGGATTACCTTCAAAATATATTCATAAAGTTTTAAAATTATATAGAGAAGCTATTGGTGATACTATGGTTCTAATTTTTTTGATGGCTTCATCTGCTTTGGTTTGCAGTTTGATTATAAGGCTTTACATATTATTTTCTACTAAACGTGAGACTGTTTAGAATTTAAAATTTACATTATTATACTTCTAACTTATTTTCTTTTCTTTATTAATATGACTTTTCAATGACTATATATTCATTATATTCAATCAGTATGTAAATTCGTAAAATTCGTGGTGTAATTGTTCAATAAATAAAAACCTCGTTGTGAACTGGTTTGATATATGCTTTTATACTAGTTTTCTATGGTACAGTTTATCAATCGAATCTTTTTCAGGATCAAACTTCTCCAAGCTAATATGAGTTGCAATTTCATCTTCTTTAATTAATTTATTGAAATCTTCTTTCAGATATTTCAAACAATAAATAGATTTATCAACTCTAGTTAATGAATGGTTTGAAAAAATAGTTATAGCAGAAATCATAGACTTAGTCATAACATCAATTGGAATCTCACCATATCCTGTTCCAATTCCTGTAAGAATTAAAGTATCAATAAATGAGTGTCTTTCATCTTTCCATTTGAGTGTATTCAAATTAGCTTTATTTAATGTACTTAATAATTCCCAAGTGGTATCAAATACAAATCTATACATATCTAAATCATGACCATCAATATGTACCCTTCTAGGGACTCTCATTGTTGGAATATGTATTATTGAATTTGCACTTAATAAATTCCATGCTTGTGAATTTTTATAAAATGAATCACCATTAAATTCAATCAAATTAGCATTAGTCGGAGTCAAATAGCCCTTATATTGATCTAATAAATTGGCTTGTACTTTCATCTCTGTATTTTTCCAATCTTTACCATCTTCACTAAATAAATAAGCTAATGCTTTATCGAATCCACCTCCCATATATCCAATTGAATTACCAGGTGATAAAATAGTAGTTGTAGTTTTTGATTTTTTGATAAAATTTTCATAATCAAGTTTATCAGAATATGGTATCTCAGGTTTTATATCTATCTTATTTGATAATTGTTGGAAATCTCCATTATGAATAATAATTTCTAATGGAATATCAAACCATGATAAATTACTTGAAGTAGAATATTGAGAATTATTGAAGTCTTTAATGTGTTTTAACCATGAATCACATACAGATTTGTTGAGATCCATTAGTATGATCCTGATCTTTGAAAGACCTGCTTTAGAAGACATATATTTTTGTTTGAATGTACCTTTTTCATCCAGGAATTAAAAGGAGAGAAAAGGAAGATATCTCTGGGGAAATTGGTTTTGATTTGAATTGATTGAATCATCGATCAGGTGCTCTAACTCGGACGCGGAAAACTCGGATTCTCTGGATCAAACGTTTCATCTTAATTTCACCTGGCCCATGTAAACTTAGATATAACATGCAGTCCGTCCCCTTCAAAGGGTGTTTCTTCTAAATGATTCACCTTTCAGTTCAGTTCACAAATAATATCGTACCATCATCATGTCATTTGATAACAATTTAGAAGGGTACAATATTACCCAAAAGATGTTTGATAAATTTTGGAATCAAAGAGAAGGCTCATTTACTTGTAATGAAAAGTGTTCTGGATCATTAAATGGTAAATTCAATTGTTGGTCAATGGGTGTTGCTTTACATGCCATCGGTGATTCATGTATTGCATATAGAGATTATACTTTGCCAATTGTTGATTTAGCAGTTAAAGCTGCTTTAAAATATAGAAATCCAGAAAAAGGTGGTTATTCAGCTTATTATCATGGAGGTCAAAATTCAGGAGACAACGATATTTATTATGATGATGATGCTCATTTATTAAGAGGTTTTATTGCTTGTTATGAAGGTACTAATAATCCTGAATATTTACAAATTTCTAAAGATTTGATGAAATTTATGATGACTGGTTTAGTTGATCATGATAAATGGCATTGTAAATGTATGAAATGGCATATTTCAAAGAATTATATTGCTTCAATTTCAAATGGTGCTGCTGCAACTTGTGGTGCTAAATTAATACAATATTCATCGGGTGATGAGCAAAGGCAATATTATGAATTTTCTAAAAGTTGTGCTAATTTCTTATGGGAACATATGTTAGCTGATGATGGATTTATTATGGATGGTGTTGGACGTGATTCTGAAAATGTTAATACTATGAAATGGTCTTATAACACTGGTAGTTGCTTAAGTGCTATGTGTTTATTATATAAATATGATCATGATGAACAATGGGTTGATAAAGCTAAAACATTAGCTGAAGCTGCTACTCATAGAGGTAAATTTATTTTTGATAGAGATTATGGTGATTGGAATAAAAGATTTTGGACAGGCCCAACATATTTCATTCAATTATTAGTTGAAGGTATTGCTGATTATTTGGAAGTTTTTCATGATAAAGCACCTGAAAGTACCAGAAATGCATGTAAGAATGAAATTGTTAGACATTTATCATATTTTAGAAAATATTGTTACGATGATAAGGATGGATTATATTTCCTTACTTTTGATATTTACAAATTAAGTGAAGAAATTTATACTAAGTATACTCAAGAATTTGGTGGATCCAAAAATTTTGATCCTGCATCTGAAGATAGACTTGGTGGAATGGATAATGTTGATGTTAAACAAAGACCTATGTGTAAATCATTGCTTGGGGTTGCTTCAGCTGCAAGAATGTTTTTTCAAGGAGCTAGAGTTGTCCAAGGTGGTAAAATGGATCCAGTTACTGTTTGAACATTTGATAATTGTCTTTATGGGAACTTTCAACTTGAAAATAAAAATACTATCTCATTTTTTTATAAACATAACTCATTAAATAACATTTGTTTACTTCTAATTTGGTTTTTTAGGCCTTTAAGCTGGCTTTTGTATTTATTTTAATAAAGCTTTTTTGAGACTTGCGTGTTCACTGTTCATCAATTCAAATTATTTTAAAATAGCAGTTTACAAATTACAAATTTAAATCGTACGTGGAACTTAATTATTTTCAGCTAGACTTTCTTAACAATTTAACAATAATGACTGCATACAGCTTTTAATAAATCTTATAACTTTCATAAATTGTAGTATACATGTTTAACATTTATGATTTATATCTCGATCAAATTATATCTGATCGATGCAGGAGAAGACAATAGCGGCAGTATTTTCGGTAATTGAATTTTTTTTTTTAAGAACTAATTTATGTACCACATATATTACAGAGATGCAATCTGTCTTGTAAAATTTTTAAGTTAGTTTTAGAAACTTTATGAAACTCTAGAAATCAAGGCACTATATTATAGGAAAGTAGCTAGAAATAGGAATGTGAAAAGGAATTGTACAGTATTACACGTCACACATACCGCGCCGAGGGGTGTTTAGCTAATAGCTAGCCTTAAGCTTTTTGTGGGGAGCTAAAAATAAGAAATTAAAGGTACCAGATCACAGGAAATTCAGAGAATAGCTATAACAGAAGTTACAGAACATAGATATTTTTTGCTCTTTTTCCTTTCATATAACTTGTCAGTTATAGTTATAGCTACACAATATTTCACATGTCTATAAATAATAATGAAGAAGGCCACAGTATTTTGGCTTCCATGTTTGGCCATTTTTATGATTACAACAAAGAAGAGTTTTATTCCCAAATTCCATGCAAAGGCGTTAGAGATGGTATATTTGATTGCTGGTCAATAGGAGTTGTTGTTCATAGTGTGGGTGATTGTTGTAAAATATATCCAGAATTCTCTAAACCAATGATCGAAAAGGCAATCAGTCACTGTTTAAGATATAAAAATCCACATGTTGGCGGCTATTCAGTTTATTATCATGGTGGTTTAAATTCAGGTGATGAAGATATATGTATGGATGATTGTGGTCATCTAACTAGAGGTTTCATTTCATGTTATGAAGCTACCAAAAATGGATATTATTTATCGTTAGCTAAAGAATTGATGGCTTTTATGATGACTGGAGTTGTTGAACATCAAATTTATGGTTATAAAGGTTTAAGATGGCATAATACTAAAGGTTACATAGCTTCTATTTCTAATTGTGTTGCAGCTACAGCTTCTCTAAAACTTATAGACTATTCTGAAGATTTTGAAAAAGAGCAATTATTAGATTTTGCAAAATTATGTTTATCATTTTTATGGGACCATATGAGAGATGAATCAGATAATTTAATTAGAGATGGAATCGGTATGACTTCTGCTAAAATGGATGAGCATAAATACTCATACAATACTGGTAATACTTTAAGTGCTCTTTGTTTGATGTACAAACATACTGGTGATGAAAGTTGGGAAGAAAAGGCAAAAATACTAGCTAAGGCGGCATTGAATAGAGATAAAGAATTGTTTGATCAAGATTATGAAGATAAAGAAAAAAGATTTCTAAAGGATTCATCTTTTTTTAATCAATTGTTAATTGAAGGTTGGGCTGATTATTATGAAATTTTCCAGGATAGATTAAGTGAGAAAGAAAATTTGGAGATAGAAGAAGAAGTCCAAAGACACCTTGATTTTTTCCGTAGGTATTGTTTTGATTCAAAAGATGGTTTATACTACATGGCTTTTGCTATTAATAAGTTGGACCACCAACATTATGAAAAGTATACTCAAGATTATGGATACTTGAAAGATTATTTACCTGATGGAGATGATAGAGTTAGAGATCCAACTAAACCAGTTAACCAAAGAATGATGTGTAAATCTTTAATTGGAGCAGCTTCAGCAGCTAGAATATTCTTACATGGAGCCAGGGTGATTAAGCAAACTAGAGATCCTGATTTGGGTTGATTATATACATTGATTAATTGACTTAATTTATTGTATTTCAAAGTTGTTTCCCAATT
>JAJLSG010000230.1:0-102438 GCA_030567495.1 Ambrosiozyma neoplatypodis | reverse complement strand
AAAGTCTAGAAGAAAGGAGAGTATTAATCGTGAGCTCAAATATCAGATCTAAGAAATGCACAAAACGGGCCAGCCTCTAATTTGCCACACTCGCCACATTCGCCACGCGCAAAATTAAATTTTTTAAAATTCGATATCGATCATCAAAACTAAACAAACCTTTATCCAAATTAATTAATGATTTAGATTTTTATGGCATTTCAGTTCAGATCCCACTATATATCTGGAAATAAACTATAATTAGGGGTGTCATCATGAGATACCTGCTGCTGGAAATTCCATATATGAATCAGAAAATCAAACTATAAAAGGAGTCTTGTTTCTCTTCTTCTTCGATAAAATCATGAAATAACAAGCAACAATCTCCTGAAAGATTTTTTGTTTTTTCTTCATTAAAACTAATTATTTCTTCAATAAACTACTCTTGTTTCTTTTAATTCCAAATTGATTTATCATAATGAAGTTATTAGGATCAATTATTCCTTTATTTTTATTGGCTACCACTGCTTTAGCAGAAACTCATGTTTACAATTGGACTGCTGTTTGGACTTGGTTAAATGTTGATGGTTTAGCTTATAGACCTGTTATTACAATGAATGGTGAATTCCCTTGGCCTACAATTAGGATCAACCAAACTGATAGAGTTCTTATTTATTTTACAAATGGTTTAGGTAATACAACAACTTCACTTCATTTCCATGGTCTGTTTCATCATAATGCAACTCAAAATGATGGACCTCCTCTAGTTTCTAATTGTCCTCTCGCAATTAATGATACTGCTATTTATAATTTCACTGCTCCTGATCAAAATGGTACTTTTTGGTTCCATTCTCATAGTGATTGCCAATTAATGGATGGTCTTAGAGGTTCATTTATCATTGAAGATCCAGATTGTCCTTATGATTATGATGAAGAAGCTTTTGTTACAATTACTGAATGGTATCACAACCAATTGGCGGTAGAACAACCTATATTTATGAATAAATATAATCCAACTGGTGCTGAACCAATTCCTCAAAGTATTTTGTTCAATGATACTACTGATTTTAAATGGAATGTTAAACCTGATACAACATATTATCTTAGAATTATTAATACTGGTACTTTTGTTTCTCAATATATTTGGTTGGAAGATCATGAAATGGAGGTTGTTGCTATTGATAGTAATTATATTGAAAAGAATACAACTGATTTACTTTATATTGCTTCTGGTCAAAGATATGATGTTTTAATTCATACTAAGAATGATACATCTAGGAATTATGCTTTCATGCAAAGATGTGATCCTGATATGCTAGATACTCTTCCAAGTGATTTCTTATTAAATCGTACAAATTATATTGTTTATAATGAAACTGCTGATTTACCTGATCAATATTATACAGATACTTATGATTATTTAGATGATCTTTATTTGGTTCCATTGGTTCATGAAGAACTTTTAGAAGAACCTGATGTTTCTTTAAAATTAGATATAGTTATGGATAATTTAGATGATGGTAAAAATTATGCTTTCTTTAATAATATTACTTATGTTAAACCTATGGTTCCTACTCTTGGTACTGTTTTATCTGCTGGTACATATGCTGAAAACTCTCTTATTTATGGCTCTAATACTCCAACTTATGTTATTCATGAAGGTGATGTGATTGATTTAATTATTAATAATAATGATACTGGTAAACATGCAATGCATTTACATGGTCATTTTTTCCAAATTTTAGAAAAAGGTCCAGATTATGTTAATCCAGATGATGGTTATGTTACTGTTGCTTCTGATGTTCCAATTAACTACAATTATTCTGCTGAACATATTTTCCCTGAATATCCTTGTTTACGTGATACTGCAAATGTTTTACCTTATTCTTGGTTACGTATTAGATTCATTGCTAATAATCCTGGTGCTTGGTTCTTCCATTGTCAAGTTGCCTGGCATTTGTATCAAGGTTTAGCTATTGTTTTTGTTGAAGAGCCAGCTTATATGCAAGAGAATCAAGTTTTAACTGATAATTGGAAACAAGTTTGTGAAAATTCAGGTACACCGTATACTGGTAACGCTGCTAATAATACTGAAGATTACTTAGATTTAACTGGTCAAAATGTTCAAGTGAAAAGTTTACCTAGTGGATTTACTGCAAAAGGTTATGTTGCTATGGTCTTTTCATGTATTGCTGGTTTCTTAGGTTGTGCTATGATTGGAGTTTATGGTATGGCTGATATTCCAAATATTGAACAAAGAGTTTTATATGATATGAGTGTTGAATCAAGTGGATTATTAAATGATACAGATGATGAATATCATGAAGGCTCTCATGATCAAGCTGATCAACCTGACCAACCTAGATACAGCGATGATGAACCAGGTTTAGCAACTGTTACTAAACGTCCTTCTGGTAAGGGTTCTGGTACTGATTCCTCTAGAACTAATTCTCATTAATGATTAGTTTGGATTTAATAACTTTAATTTAATTTCTTTTAATTGTTCTTGTGTTTTACTTAATGATTTATCTTATTGCTTTATGCTTTTTTTTTTACACAAAAAGAAACAGATCAATGGTCCCCAAGTTTTTTTTTTTTTTTCATTTTAATTTATTTTTTCTAATTTGATTCTTCTTTTTTTTTTCAAATAATTCATTTCATTAATTATTTCCCTTCTCTTTATTGTTTCATTTCTTGAAATTATTCAATCCCCAGTTGATTCAATTGCATGATGAGCAATATGGATAGTTTTAAAAAATTAGATATATGTTTTTTCTTTGGTGTTATCTTTAATTGTTAATTTGCTTTTCATTTTCATTCATCATACAGTGGAACTTTAACTCTTTAATTTGTCCCAAACTTTGAAAGAGTTTTTGTTTTCAGTTTTACGTTTTTTCCCAATCAATTTTTAATTAATGTGTTACTTTCTTATATGTTTATAGTATTTGTTGTTTATATTATCATCATTCCCAATTTTAATTTTATGATAATATATATTCGATATTTGTGTTTAGACTTTAATACATGTAATTGTAGATTTAGGGAGATAATGGTTTTAAATTTTAAAAATATATAATAAGTTTCAGTTATAATCGAACAGGAGCTAGTCGGAGAGTTTGAAACTTTGATTATATTGGGTGATAATTAATTAAGCGCCCAGTTAATTAATTAATTAAGCTAATTTAAGATTATCAAATCAATCAGTTCATTAATCTAATTCGATCGACTTGGCTGTTCTTGAATTCTTAAAGGTTGTATAAAAAGTCATATACATGTACATGCATGTATATAGCTGTACAAGTACAATTCAACTTGAAGATGGTGATGTTATATTACATCCACGAGTTTCCACGTTCGAAAAAGGGTCATTTGTTACCTGTGATTCTTTTAATATAATTCACGAATTAATCAAATTGATCCTTAATTCCTTAATTCACTTAAAATTTTAAATCACAGGGTCTTTTTATAGATTATGAATCTGACTGACTACAGGTTAATTATTTAGATTTAATTCAGCCAATAATTATTCATCCTTTTTTGAGTTTTTTTATTATACTCCCTCTTACCTTGTATTTAAACAAACAAGTGTTAAATTGCTCATATCATATATGTTGACTGGTCAGCTCTCTAATGACACTATGGGCTTAATTACACTGAAGTGTTAAACCTGGATCCCGAAGGAGTATATTTAATTAAAGAAGGAAACTGTTCTTCTTCAGCGTTTGAAAAACGAGCCGCTATTCACCGAATTCGAAGTACGATTTTCAACTTATGATGCTGTGTTTTCAGTTGGACAATGAAGTGATAATATACCAAAGATTAATCCTAAAATGTTATATTCTTCTGCCGAATAATTTAATGCATCCAGAAGTGCCTCTAGCTAGAATTAAGCTAAAATAGCCCACAGAATTTGAATATCATGATATCATATAGAGAACATATGTGAATTAAAGTATAAATGAATTATTTGGAATATAAATAGAGGTAAGTTTCCTCCAAATTCAAGGGTACCAGACTATCAGCCAATATGGGTTCAAGTTATTTTCAAATCACAATTAACTATTAGTTGCTATACTTCAAAAGTTCCAGTCATGAAGTTATTTACTTTTCTGTTATCAATAGTAATGCTAGCAACAGCTACATTAGCTGAAACTCATAACTTTAGTTTTAATGTTACTTGGTCCTGGTTAAATGTTGATGGTGTTAAATATAGACCAGTTATTACAAATAATGGTGAATTTCCATGGCCAACTTTAAGAGTTACTAAAGGTGATCGTGTTGTTCTTTCTGTTACAAATAGTTTAGGTAATGATACAACTTCTGTTCATTTTCATGGTATTTTTCAACATAATACAACTTATTTTGATGGTACTCCTGGTGTTGCCCAATGTGGAATTGCAGATGGAGATACAATGATTTATAACTTTACTGTTCCTGATCAAGCTGGAACTTACTGGTACCATTCTCATTCTGCTGGTCAGTATATGGATGGTTTAAGAGGTCTTTTTATTATTGATGATCCTGATGGATATTATTATGATTATGATGAAGAACTTACCTTAACTGTTTCTGATTGGTATCATGATTTAGTTTATGATAATACTCTTACTTTTATGAATAAATATAACCCAACTGGTGCTGAACCAATTCCTCAAAATATTTTATTTAATGATACAAGAAATGTTACTTGGGATGTTAAACCTGATACTACTTATTTGGTTAGAATCATTAATATAGGTGGGTTTGTCTCTCAATATCTTTGGATAGAAGATCATGATTTTGAAATTGTTGCTATTGATGGTGTTTATATTGAAAAGAATGTTTCTGATTTGTTATATGTTGCAGCTGCTCAAAGATATGATGTTTTAATCCATACTAAAAATGATACTTCAACTAATTATGCATTCATGCAAGCTTTAGATATTGATATGCTAGATACAATACCTGGTGATCTTGTAAAAGTGGCTACAAATTATATGGTTTATGATGATGATGCTGATTTACCTGATGCTTATACTTTACCTGATTATGATGGATTTACAGATGACTTTTGGTTAAGACCAGTTGCAAAAGATCCATTATATGGTGATCCTGATCTTACAATTAGACTAGATGTTGTTATGGATAATTTAGGTGATGGTAAAAATTATGCTTTCTTTAATGATATCACTTATACTGCTCCAATTGTTCCAGCTATTGGTACTACTTTTTCAGTTGGTAGTTTTGCATCTGATGAAGATGTTTATGGTTCTAATACTAATTCAATCATTCTTCAGAAAGATGAAATTGTTGAAATTTTAGTTAATAATAATGATACTGGTAAACATGCCTTCCATTTGCATGGACATGTGTTTCAATTAATTGCAAGAGGTGCTGATCAAACTAATGCAACTACTAATATTAATTTTGATCCTGCTGTTGACAATGAAACTCTTCCTGAATATCCATGTGTTAGAGATACAACTAATTTATTACCACAATCATGGATGCGTCTTAGATTTAAAGCTGATAATCCAGGTACTTGGTTCTTCCATTGTCATGTTGATTGGCATTTAGTTCAAGGTTTAGCAATTGTTTTAATTGAAGCTCCTGAAGAAATTTTAGAATATCAAACTTTACCAGAAAATTGGATTAATGTTTGTAAGAATTCAAATACACCTTATATTGGTAATGCTGCTAATAATACTGAAGACTTTATGGATCTTACTGGTGAATTGGTTCAACCTGCAAAATTACCTGGCGGTTTCACTACAAAAGGTTATGTTGCTATGGTCTTTTCATGTATTGCTGGTTTCTTAGGTTGTGCTATGATTGCAGTTTATGGTATGGCTGATATTCCAAATATTGAACAAAATGTTTTATATGATCTTCATGTTGAGTCTAGTTCTTTATTGGCTGATACTGATGATGAAGAAGCTGTTAATGAAAACCGTGAACCTGTTTTAAGTAAAGACCATTCAGGTTCAAAAGATAATTCTTCTAATTCTAATTAATTTCATTTGTTTTTTTTACTTCTTATTTGTTTATTTTAATTTGTTACTAATATTTCAAACCCCAATTCAAAAGAAGCATATTAATTTTTGTTTTAAATTTGATTCCCAATAATTTTAAATAATTTCTTTCTTTATTTTTGGTTCCTATTCAGTTCTTTTTTTTTTTTTTTTTTGATTTTCCACTTTGCTAGATTTCCCAATATCTTTCTTGTTTTCCATTTTTGATTTCTTCTTCTCAACTTTAAAAATTACAAATGGTCCCAAACGTTTATTATTTTTAAAGTTTATCTCATGTGTTATTATTTCCCAGTTTTAATGTGTGTAATTCTTTTTTAATTTACTTTTATGTTTTTATTTAAGTTCTTTTAATTATTTCTGTTTATTCAAATATTCGTAAATCAACGTACAATATATTAATCTCTTAAATTTAATTAAGATACACAAATCTACAAAGTATATGAAAATGAAATTACATATCAACCTTACCTTTACCTTCTTCAACAAACTTTCTGTACAATTTCTTACCAAACATAATTATTGGAATACTCATCAAAACACTTATAATAACCAATATTCCAAAAAAGAATAAAGCCCACCCATAATTAGTTCTTTCAATTAAAGGTTGAACAGAATAACTAAAAGCAAAATTGATAGATGAAGAACACATAGTTAAAACAACAACCAATTCACCACCCACTCACCTATAACAATCCATTGTATAAGAAGTTGCAATACTACAAGCAGAAACCTGATGAGTAATCATAAAACCTAATCCAATTGATATAACAGGCCATTTAGCCTCAGTTTGAGTACCCCAGCCATACACCATATAACCAATTGAAGCATAACAAAATGGTAAACCCATTGCATATAGTCTCATTTCAGGTTCTTCGATACCATGATTTCTTCTAGCTAACTAAAGAACAACAAAATCAAACATGGAACCAGTATCCCAGCCAATTATATTACCTATGAAAACACCAAAACAAATTAAACCAACTGCTGTAGATGAGAAATAGTATGGGTTATATGATAAGAATTTAGAGGTTGTATTGAATGAAATGATACCTGATGTACAGTCAAGGGCAAATTGAAAAGCAGAGATTATAATATTTGGAAAAGTTATTAATAAAATTCGACGACGGAAATATTCCCAGTAAGTAGTTTGATCTTGAGGATAATAAACCCATAGTTTTAATGATTGTAAATATGTTCTCTTGGGAAAATCAGAAATTGAAATATGATCAATGCTAGAACTAACTTCCTGAATCTCAGTTGGTGATGAAAGTTTTGATTTAGGATGAGAAAGTGAATCTTCAGGGTTACTATATGTTTCAGTAATTTCTTTTGTACAGGTAGAAAATTCTTTATTAAATAAAAATCATGGGAATAATTAATGATTCTTCAAAATTAAATAAGAGAAGTAGTGAGCGGATACCATTAACAATAGAATCTAAATATTAAGACCATCTCCATCCAAGACTATCAGCAATCTTACCACCAGAAATTAAACCAACAACAGGACCTAGTTGTTGACCAAATAAATAAACAGCTAGCATTCTACCTCTGTCATGAACGAAAAGTAAATCATAAAGAGTCAATTGAATAACAGATTCATAAGCACTTGTTCTAAATCGATTCAAAATATTACTAAACAGTACTTTGGTTGAGTAACTTGAGTTAACTCTTACCTCTGAAATATCGATAATCATAAATAATTGTTTGTTTGTATGCATGTGATTGATTGAGAAAATTTAAAAAGGAAGTTCCATGACAGTGTTGTAATCTAAATGATGTTAACTGGATAAATTGTAATGTATTTTGTATTGAACTCTACCAGTTTGGGTACATGTATCTCTAGTTGTTGAAACAACCAACGTACAAGCACAATTTAACAGGTTGCAATTTCTGAAAATAATTTTATCTCGACAACTTGCCGAGTTTATTGCCGGCAGGTTTTGGCGGGTAACATCCGAAACTATTTTCCAAGTCGTATAAAAGTGGTTGATTCTCCAGTTTATTCTTCTTCAGATTCACACAAGGTCAGGATCAGGTCTTTGATTCACCACAATTAATCACAGCAATGTCCTTAGATAAGTCATCCAAGATAGTTATAGTTGGTACTGGTACTTTTGGTTTATCAACTGCTTTAGATCTTTCAAGAAAAGGTTATACAGATATCACTTGTTTTGATAGAGATTCAGTTCCTTCAAATTTTTCAGCAGGTAATGATAGTAACAAAATTTTTAATTCACCTACATACATAGGGGAACCTGATATTGCTACTAGAATCAGACTAGAAGCTAAAAATGAATGGTTAAACGATCCAGTTTTCAAACCATACTTTCATCCAGTTGGTTATATTAATGCTGCAATGTCTGAAAAAATATTATTAGAATCATCATCAAGTGTTAGAAATTTAAAAACTTTGAATCCAGGTGCTGAATTATTAGATACTCCTGAAAAATTTAGAAAACATTTGACATACTTCACTGGTGATTTACCAGGTTGGGTTGGATATTATATGAAAGATGATGAAGGTTGGGTTCATGCTAGAAATTCATTAAAATCTGCATATACTGAATGTTTGAAATATGGTGTTAAGTTTGTTTTTGGTGATGATGGTTATATTAGTAAATTTGAATATGATGTTGATGGTAAAGTTACTTCTATTGTTTCTAAATCAGGTAAATCATTTACAGGCGATATTTATGCTTTATGTTGTGGTGCTAATGCTGTTTCTATTTTAGACTTTAAACAACAATTAGAATCAAAATGTTATACATTAGCTCATGTTAAGCTAGATAAAAGTGAAGTTGAAACTTATAAAAATGGACCAGTTATTTTCAATTGTGAAAGAGGTTTCTTTTTTGAACCTGATGAAAATGATGAAATTAAAATATGTAATGAATTTCCAGGTTACACAAATCTTAATGAACAAGGTGAATCAATACCATTTTATGCTAATGAGATTCCATTAGAAGCAGCTAAAGAAATCAGACAATATTTAAAAGAAACAATGCCTGAATTATCTGAAAGGCCATTTGTTAAAACTAAGATTTGTTGGATTGCCGATTCTCCAGATAAAGAATTAATTATAACTACACATCCTGATCATTCCAATTTAGTTGTTGGTTCAGGTGATGCTGGTGAATCATTTATGATTATGCCAATTATTGGTAAATACATTTCTAAAGTTGTTGTTGATGGTAATTCAGGTTTAACTAAAGAAGAACAAGAAACTTGGAGATGGAGACCTGAGACTTCAGATATTAGAGATGATATTGGTGGTAGATATGGTGGTTGTGGTCATGTTACAGACTTAAAAAGTATTAAAGAATGGGTTTCTGTTGAAAACCCTGAACCACATTCAATATTCTAGAAATCAATCAAGTAAATACGTATATGTTTTTTTGTTGTTTAAAATTCTAATATTATTCAGTTATATTTAACTTTTTCCCTCTTCAAAACTTGCTTTACCTATAAGGCCTATCTACTCCAAAAGTATTTTGTATGTATCAGAAGGTAAACCAACTAGCCATCTATTCATATTTGTTTATAATATCATGTTTCTTGAAGTTTTCCAGTTTCATAATTAGATGTACATCATTTGGATCTCTATTATTATCATCATATCATTCTGATGTAATAATTTGCCTATATAACATACTTGATTCAAATTATTTTAAACAATAAATAAGCTATAACCTAAATGAGTCTCCATTAATTGATTGAGTTGCTTGGAATATCTTTGAATTAGTTTAATATATACTAGCTATATATACAAAAATTAACATTAATTAGTTTTATTATGTTGAATCTTATTATAATGAACCAGTTTTCAATTCATGAACATTTTTAAGCTTCTGATCGATATCTATGATTTCAGAATGAAATTCAAAATCTTCCCAAAATTTGCTTTAACATCAAGATTCAAGATCTTAATGGTTAACCCACTGATTATTTACTATTTTAGAAGTTAATTATTAATTGATTAAAATCAGTTGAATTAATTTCAGTTATAGAGAAACTAAGTTAAACGCTGTTTGATATTTTGAAACCACAAACAAGTACAGTTTGAAGAAAAACAATATAAAACCAATAAATCATCTCCTTCATCCCTAGTTAGCAATTCTCTTCCTTCCCCCTCGTGCAGGGTTACTTATGTCTTACTTGATTTTTAAATCTCAGAAAAGTTCATTAATTGCTTAATAATTAATAATTAACTGTATATTAACTGTGTATTCTTTAATGATACTAATTAATGCTTCTCAATTGATTGGTATTTTATAACATATAACTAATTAACTAATTGCATAATTTAAAATATTGAATCAATATCTAGCTTCATAATTATTTTTTTAACATAAATACAAGCATTCTATTTGACATTATGGTTATTAAATGATTCTTTTCTTTTTCCTATACATTTTACATGTATATGATGATTTGCATCATTGTAACCGAATTCACAGCCGATATGTAGTTCTTTACTTAAGTGTGTTTCACATCTTGCTGAACTGTTGATATAGAATGGGCAATCTCTGGTAACTTGATCATATCTTATTTCTTAGTAAAATAGAATGGATATTCCCCAAGTTCTCCACCAACAACACTACTTTCATAGACACCAACTTTGACCTTTCAAATATCTGATTATATTAGGTTGGAGGATTTGGATACGTATTAGTTATCTAAAGAACAGCATTGATTGTAAATATAAACTGTGTAAAAGCAATCATTTCTTAAAATAACTTGAATTGGTTGAAAACAGCACATCAAAAATGCTAAGTATGGCTGGATATATATTATATCAGGAGAAATGTGTTAGTTACCCATAATATCACAAGATTCACAAGTAAACTAAAGAGTATATATATAGTATACATTTAAAGCAAACATATGTCTGGGATTTCTCAAAGCAATATGATTAATTAGGTTAAGAATTATCCAAGGGCCCAAGGGGTAATCTGAGAAATTTGCAGAGTAAAAAAGAAAGTTGAACTTCAGCTTGATATATTTCTTTTAATTAGATTTTCTTATGATTATTGATCAAATACCGAAGTGGCAGTTTTATAAGTCAAATACAGATTATATTACTTGGAAGCCTTGGATTAAGCTTCAACCACTCAATAAAACGTTATTGTAATTGGTCAATATCCCCAAATTATTATCCCGATAAATCGTTAAACCACTTATAATTATAATTAATATTGATTATATTTCTTTTATATTTCTGTATAACCTTATCACAAAAACTTAAAAAATAATTTATTTCTATATTATTTCCACTGCCGAAGCATAATTAACTGCAATAAGTTGATTATAACAGTTTGGTTGGTTCAAATCAATATATATATTAATTCTTAAAATTTGCATGATTCACCGAGGCTTTGAAAATTAAGCCAATGTGCCGCTGGATATTTAATTAATTAACCGGAAAAGGAAATTTTATTGTACTTATTGTACGCTAATGCGCAGTAAGCCGCATCTCTCACTTTAAACGGTTTTTGAATTAACGCGAAATTTAAATTATTTAAATTAAATTTATAAATTAACATATATATATATATGTAAAATTGTAAATGAATTTAATGTTACAATGTATAAAATTGATAGATTTTGATTCTATATCTTCATTAAACGATGACCCATATGCTTACATGCATGTATGTAAAAAGTTAGACATACTTACCTATATAATTAATACAGAGCTTAACAGAAGCCGAATCAACCAACTTTGCTTCCATTTTAAATATTCAAATATTAATTCTAAACAAATTTCATCTACATGTACATGTAAATACATGTAGCTAGCTATATATATATATATGCTAATTAATGAATTGAAATTTGTATGTATGTTACAGTAATTTATTTTAACTGGCATCGTCGATCTAAAGTTTCTCAGAACTTAATTTCTCTAAACAGATTTTGAAAAGTTTTTCGTTTAAAGTTAGTTTGTAGTAGTTCATTAGTTACTACGTATAGTAGTCCTGTTGTGCCTGAAAGTCTTTAATTTAATTTAATTAATTGGCTTATTTAATTTGATTTTAATATTGCTGATATTTATTAATTATAGTTTGGACTTTGGAACTTATTAAGCTAATTAGGGTACTACATGTATATCACTATAATTGTATGATTCGATCAATATGAATTGATAAGAATTTTTTTATCAATTTTTATGGATAATCGATCCAATCAATTATATGTATTATGATGTACATGTATATAGTAATAATACATCTGGATATCGATCAACTAAAAGATGATTGATTTTAGTATGTGGTGCGTGCATATGCTACCAAGAATATCATATTTGGCATTCTAAATCTTTACATATTACCAAAACAAAAATCCTAAACTAGTTAAATGATGAGATATGCAAAAAAAGTAATTGTAATATATTGGAAATTTGATTACATTTAGCGAATCTATATATAGTGTTTGAAATAATTCAAATCAAAAGAAAGAAATGCTATATTTTCAAAATCAAAAGAAATGTTTGATCTGGATTTGTTAATTTTTCGGTACCTAGTCCTAATCTGGCATCGTTCACATTTTAATACATCTTATCTATAAGACTTATTGTTAAATAAAGAGCTATTAAAGGAACTGTACACATTTTACACTTAAACTTGGGTTTTGATTAGAGAGATCGTGAAAAATGTGCTAGAAAATTTGAAATTTCTCATTCAACAATTTGTGCTTGATTACTACAGAAATGCTACTTCAATATTGTTGAAAGTTTTAATTTCAATTAAGCTATACTTAGCTATAAATAGGATTCATAGAAATTCGGAGTATCCCGATTCAGTTAATAATTATTAATTTCAAAAGTCATATATAATTATACTGTAGTTTAATTGTGAAATTAAGAGGATATAGATCGAATCAGAATCAGAAATCAAAAAAAGGCGCTACATGTGTGAAGTTATTGAAATTCCCATTTTATTCTATTCAACCCTAGTTTATATTCAAAAGCTATGAGAATTGTATATACTTGGTTGATAACAGCTATTGTACTTTAGTCATTCAAACTCATACTGAATTATGAGCTAAACTGACTAACTGGATCATATGTAATTAAGTAAAAAAAAAGAATAGTAAATTAAGGGAGCATGTTTTTTTTGATCTTGAATTAAATTTTAAAAATCATCAGAAAGAAATAAATTAAAGGAAAGAAATTCAAAAAAAGAATTATAGAGTAAACCTTAAACATCCTTATAATCATAAATATATATATCTTCCATGGAATATGCATAGGTCAACACTGTGGAATATACATACATTTGAAAAACTGGGAAATGAGAAATTAATAGGAGCTATAGATATATAGAGCTAGAGATCATGATTCCCATGATTTCTGATTATAAAATTGATCTTGAAGCTTGAAGTTCAGAATTAAGTTGAATTGCATACAATTGAAACTGGCTGGCCGTGGTCTACAACAATTAAGTACATGTATCATGATTCATGATAAAATTGATTTGAAGTACAGAATTAACGTTAAATACTGATCGATAATTAGAATGACCTATAGCTCAAGAAAATTAATGTTACAATTTGAAATTTACCATATATATACAGTTGTTTATTAATTTAGTAGATCAATGTATCATATGTAAATATTGACTTGTGATGACCTAATTGACACATTGATCGATGTCAAATGAGATGAGGAGAGCTAGGGTAAAAAATCAATCAATTAATAACCCATATATGACTTTCAAATATGAAAAAAGATTGATCCTACAAAGTACTACTAGCTACGTACTCTACTCTACAGTAAATTAAATTCTTCGACTAATCGTATTTCTTGAACAAAAATGCTCATAACTTAATAAACGACAATTATAGTTAAAATTGCTATAACGATTACCTTAAAAAGGTGATTGATAACAAAATGTAAAGCTATATGCGTAGATAATCTTTAAAAGTACATTTAAAAACCAGCTAAAATAATTGAAAATCGAAAAAAAATGGCTGGACCATAATCATACAGCCGTCACGCCTCGCAGCACATTATAGCTCCAAAATAATAGCGAAATAATACGCCATCACGCCAATTGAGCAACAATGCAAAAAATAAAAAGAAAAAATCTAGCCCCGAGGGCGTGATTTAGCACCGGCACGACTGATTTTAGCCCGCTTCAGATGAAGGAATGGTGACTTTTTCTTGTTGTGGTTACCTAATCGGGAAGATGATAAGTGAAGAAAATTGAGGAAATTGAGCTAGGCGATATAGCTCAGGAACAGCTCAATTGGTTCAGGTACCACCACAAGATCCCTTTATTTTTCAGGTCTTTATTTTTCAGGTTCCAACGTATACGTACCTATTCAAAGTACTTACTTTCAACTTGCTTAATTCATTAATTGCTTGTATACGTCAGAATTATAACTTGGAATTGATTTGATTGATATTTGACTTAAATTGAGTGATATTATAGCATTCTTTGCTATAGTTGCTAGTCGATCGATATCAACTTAATTGAAGGTTTAATACGTTTAAATTAAATTTACTGCCTTGAATTTGATTATAGAGTTGTTCGAGGATATTGTTAATTGACGCTTCGATCTGTTTAAATTTTAATTTCAATTTTTGGATATAACATTGGTGGATCATACTATCATCATATAGTGATTTCAATGATTTGTAGTTATCAATCATCAGTAATTGAATTAACATATGAAAAAACCAGCTGTCTCTTCATGTTCAAATTCCCAGGCTTAGACAGCGCACCTTCCTAAAACGGCAACCGTGTCCATTAAGGTCCTCATTCTCCCAGATCTCTCGGATCTTCTGTTTTCGACGACTTTTCCTATTGTTAATTTTTTTACCCGCGTCTGGCGCGCTTGTGTTTACATGCAACGATAATTCCTGGTTGAAGTTTAAGGGTGAAACACTTTTCAAATTTGTATATAAACTCACTCATTTCCTCTTTTCTTCCTTAGTACTCAACTTCACAAAGCTTTTCTAATTCTTCAGATTTGTCTTATCAACTCATATATTATAGATACCCACACTCCTTTCTCTATTCTTGCTTCTTGTTTGAAACACTCAGTCACTCCTTCATTATATCACTGCTTCAAACATCTAACATCAAAACTACAATATCTATTACTATCATTAAAAATTATATTACAAATTACAATCCATTCCTTTAATTAAACTTAACTATCCTTTATTTTAAAAATGCAATTTTCAAAACTTATTTTAGTCGCTGTTTTAGCTGAAATGTCAACTGCTTTACCAATTTTAGGTAACTTATTTGAAAAAAGAGCTGTTGTTACTGCTTATGTTACATCTGTTGTTCAAGAAACAGTTACAGTTGGTGCTGATGGTGCTAAAGTTGTTGCAACTTCAACCTCAACTACTGAAACTCCAACTTCAACTACTTCATCATCTTCTGAAGATGGTGGTTATACTACCACTCTTTCCGGTGAAGGTTGGGGTCCAATTACTGTTACAATTGCTGCATCTGATGTTGGTAAAACTACATGGATTGAATTTACTCCAACTCCAACTGCTACAGCTGCTTCAACTACAGCTACTACTACTTCTGCTGTCTCTGTTTCAGTTGCTGCTGAAACTCATGCTAAGACTACTACTTCATCTTCATCTACTGAAGCTTCTTCAACTTCAACTACTGCCTCTTCAACTTCAACTACTGCTGAAGAAACTACCACTTCTACTACCTCTTCATCATCTTCTGCTACTTCATCCGATGATTTCAAATCAACTATGATCTCTGGTCACAACAAATATAGAGCTTTACATGGTGTTGATGATTTAACATGGAATGATGATGCTGAAGCTTATGCTCAAGCTTATGCTGATGATTATGATTGTTCTGGTACTTTAACTCACTCTGGTGGAAGTTACGGTGAAAACTTAGCTATTGGTTACACTTATGAAGGTGCTATTGATGCTTGGTATGAAGAAGGTTCTGATTACGATTATGGTTCTACTTGTTCAGTTTACGATCATTTCACTGCTATTGTCTGGAAATCAACTACATCATTAGGTTGTGCTAAGAAATACTGTGGTTCTGTCTGGAGTTATTATATTATTTGTTCATATGATCCAGCTGGTAACGTTGTTACTGAATGTGATGATAATGTTTTACCATTATCTTCTTAATTGACTTATTAAATTATTTATTTTAATAGTCTTTGATTTTTCCCACGTTTTACCTTCGCTTATTTACTACCACAAATTTCATTTTAACTATCACCAAAAACTACTTCATTTACACTTATAATGATTATTATTATTTTTATCTCAATCATTTAGATTTCTAAATTTGATTGGCTTATGTTCTTTTTCTTATTTTTTTTCAAGTTTCCTGTTATTGTTGCTATACTATCTTAATTATATCATATCATACTTTTGAAATTGCACTTGACTGGTTTCATCCCAATGTTTTTATTTTAAAAAAGTTCAAAATTTTTTATTACTAATTATATTATCCAAGTATGTCTTAATTATTCAAATTAACATCTTGTTGTCAATTATTCCTGTTATTGCTATTTTCTAAATATATGTTCATTTTATTATACAAAGTATTTTTTTTATCTTTTGGGTTGGTTTTATTACTTATTTTTATTATTATCTTATGGTTATCTTCTTACTTACCTATATTATCCTATCTTATATTTTACTAGATATTTTTTATTATTATTATACAATTATACTTTTCTTTTCCGTCTTCTTCTTATATCTCTTTAAGCTTTAAACATTGTTCTTTTATCTTATACTTTATTGTATCCCCCTTTTCTTTAGCTCTTCTTAATCTGTCACCCTATCACATTCAACTCACCCTTAGTCATTCCTTTAAAATTTTCGTACCTTCTTTAGCAATTAATTAAAAATATTTTTACCCTTCTTATCAATTTTAAGTTTTCCAACCCAATTTCAAACACAACAACCAATAATTTTAAAAATGTAGTTGTTGTAATAGCTTGATTGGCGAATTAAACTTGTACTTTCGATTGTATATTTACTATAATTAATAATCTTTAATTAGACTTATTATATATGCCAAATTGATTGCTTTAATTTGTTGATTAAAATTTTCAGGCACGTATATACGACAATTAACGTTAACGTACGTATACGTGTCACCAGGAAACTGGAATTCTCCAAACACGGTTCGTAACCATGTTTACAAGGGGTTACTCTCTCCTTTCAAGGCTGTGTATTTTGATTTTTTTTTAAGGGTTCAATTTTCGCGATATCGATCGATATGAGTAATTTAATATAAATGTTTCAGGAATCAGGATTGAACTTGAGAAATATATAATATATAATCTCTGAGATTTCAATATATATGTCTAATTAATCAATTTAATGATAGCTAGATATTAATGAAATGCCTATAGTTAGCTTGTTTAAATGATTTTTACGATGCTTTGAGCTATATCTTGGATTAATTGATTAATTGATTAAGTGAGTTTGATATATTATTGCTCAAGTAATTGTATTATTGTATAGTTCAAGATGTTATTAATTTGATTATATGGAGATGTCTATATAATACTTTCATGATTGATTGTCATTTATTAATTGATATCAGGCCGGATCATAAATAGGAACTGGGTAATTTATGTCTGTCTATAAACAACTGTTTATAAGCTATTAATTAAGGGTAAGTTAACATATAATCAAGGCTGGTTTTGATTAAACAATTTATACCTATAATTTATAATTTTAGATTTTTCGATTTGTTTGTATATAATAAAGACATATTTTTTTTGATTTTTAAGATATATATAGAAAAAAAGTATAAATATAAAAAAAACAAAAGACAAAAGACAAAATAAAATAACTTGAAAAAAATATATTGCTTGCTTGCAGTATATATAGTTTTATGTATAAAGGAACCTATGTATCATATGATATGATATGATATGTTTAGAATATAAAGTAAGTTGAGCAAATATAATGTAATCTAAAGTAAAGTAAAAGTAAAAGTAAAAGAAATAAAGAAAAAAACAAGTGGAATAATTTAAAAAAAAAATCAAATGAAATAAAAAGTGTGATGTAACCCCTAAAATAGAATAGATAAGAAAAATGATATGTTTAGAATAAGAAAAATTGATATAGACAGACAGACAGTAAAAGAACATTATGCTTGAAAATATAACAAAATAACAAATTGAATTTGATAAATCATAATATTAATTTTTTTTAAATAAAACTGAGGAACCAAAAGTACCTATTCATCAGTTCTTGAACAACCTGAAAGTGAAGTTAATTCAGTTGGACAATAAACTTGAACATAATCAACTGTTGGATTATCAGCATCTTCAAACCAATTGAATCTAAAGTCACAACCAGTTTGTAAAACATCTGGTAATTCATCACATTGCGTGGAATTTGTAATACCACCCCATGTTTGACCACCAGCATAACTTGTACCAAATTCACTTGTACAACCAGTAGTATATTCACCAACACCCCCACCAGGCATAGCAATATCAAAATGTGTAGCCTGGGAATAAGTACCAGTATTTGTAACTTGAACAACCATTTGTTTACCTTCAAGAGCAGATTCAGTAAATGTTAATTGGAAACAAGCACATGCAATTGAATCATCATCCATACCATCAACAACAGCAGCTGCAAATCCATAAGCTAAATCATCACTTATTTCCCAACCAATTTGATCTGAACACATATATGCAGCAGTTGAAGAACCAGTGGAACAACCACTATAAACAGAAGTTCCTGATGCAATTGGATCATCATTAGCATCACAAACAGTAACTGTACTTTCAACTTCATCAGATTGACCTGACCAAGCATAAGCTGGCATACAACAATCCCAATAATGTGTAGTAGCACCATCAGTACCTGAAAAACCACCAGATATAGTTTCAATTGTTGAACTTGAACTTGAAGTAGAAGTACCTGAACTACTTGATGTAGCTGTAGATGTTGTTTCTGTAGCACTAGAAGAATTGGAAGAAGAATCTGAGGAATTTGATGAAGAACCAGAAGAGTCTGAAGTATCTGATGAATTTGATGAGGAAGCCTCCAATGCAACATCCGAGTCCGATGAAGCTGATGTAGATGTTGACCCCGATGCGGTCTCTGTAGATGGAGTTGAAGAAGTTGCTTCAGCATCAGAATCATCTGCAGCATAAGATGAAGTAGCATCGTCTTCTGCCGATATAGTTAGATAAACACCACTAGCTTCAGCAGATTCAGTTGAATCAGTTGAATCAGTATCATCTGATGAATCTGAAGAACCAGCTTCAGTTGTAGCAGCAGCAGCAGTAGTATCAGCAACAGTATCAGCAGCAGTATCAGCAGCAGTAGTAGCAGCAGCCGTAGTAGTGGCAGCTGCTGTGTCATCAGCAGCAGTAGTTGCACCAGCAGATGCAACACATTGATAATAATAAGCATTCTGTGATGTACAAGTAGCACCACTAACACAATTAGTTTCTCCTGTATAACTTAAACCACCACATTGATAATATAGAGAAACATCACCACTATCATCAGTTGAACTAGCGACTGAGTGACCCATGAGAGAGGATAATAAAAGCAAAATTGTATTTTGAGATAACATATTTTGATTTTTAATTAATAAGATATAACACTTTAATATATGGATAGATATAGTTTGATTGTATTTGACCAGCAAATTTGAGAAATAATGATTTTGAATTGGATTTGTTTTAATTTAAAGGAATGACTAAAGTCAGTTGATAATGAATAGAGACTGATTTGAATTAAGTTTATTTGAATTCTAAATGAGTAACTAAAGCTTGCCAGGTTGTTGGAGAACCAAGACTATAATTTGATTTATGATGAGAAAGTAAAAAAAAGGTGGAAATCGTAGTCCTTATATAACTTAAAGTTTAAAGATTTCTTGGAATAGAGTGTTTCATGTAAATATATATAGTTAATCATCATGCATATAATCAAAGAATCTGGCTGTTGAACTATAGATTGGCCAGAAGGTTTCAAATTTACTTAAATCAATTTATCCATAGTTAATTCAACTTAATTGGGAATAAAATGATGATGAATATGTTGGCGGGTATTTGTGCGCAATTAAAAAAATGTTAAAGCAGTCTATAATGAGTTTTCGTTTGAAACTATTATTTTGATTGATTGATAACTCTATATAGCTTATAGAGACATCATTTACCGGCTTTTGAGAATGAATTAATATTGTTCAAATCACGAGGGACCATATTTAAGCTTAATATATTTGTATCAAATAATCATGACCTTCTTTCAACGTTTTGGCATCTTGATCATTCATTCCAGTAACATGGCTTACCTCATCAATTGGGAAATAAGATGTTATAATATGTGGAACATAGAATTTTTCCTCATGAAAATTGTTAGGTTTCAAAGTGGATCGGGCGGCAACCCAGAGTCTCAGACGAAACAAGCTCAGATATGAATGATTGGAACAGAATTAATAAGAGACATTCAATAAATATAAAGGCATATGAAATCAATTGATATATGATATGACTATAACGATACAGTGTAGCTGATCGAAGGGTGGAATGGCATTTAGTGGTGTTTTGCAAAGTGTTTTTGTAAAGTGTTTTTCTATAACTTGAAGATTTCAATTTTATTTTAAAACTCTGAGAGACGATCTCGTGCCCTCGGCCGAGCATTAGTTTGAACTTTGAATATAAGTTCCTACATGTATTAAGACCATATACACTGTATAAGTTATATATAACTGATAATTTTGAATTACAATTAAATTACAATTTGGAGAGTCGTGATAAGAAAAATGTAAAAATGCTTGCTTGCCATTTATAAAAAACATTTGGTATGTACCTACTTAGAAAAAAAGGAGAGGGAGGAAAAAAAAGTTAAAAGAAAAATGATATGTAGTAAAGGGAGAAAAAAAAATATAGAAAAAAAAGGATAGACAGTAAAAGAACGAAGGGGAAGAGAGAGAAAATCTAATTGAAGTTCACTCTCTCAATAGGGTATACTAAGATTAAATTAATGATTTAATACACCTTAACTAAACTAAATTTTGAACTGAGATGAAATCTATTCATCAGTTCTTGAACAACCAGAAACACTAGTAATAGCATCAGGACAGACAACTTGTTCAAAATCAACATCTGGATTATCAGCACCTTCAAACCAGTCAAATCTGAAATCACAACCTGATTGTAAAGCAGAAGGTAAATCAGCACAAGCTGTTTCATTAGAAACACCACCATATTGAACACCCCATGAATAACCAGAACCAAATTCACTTGTACAACCATCAGTATAATAACCAACACCACCACCTGGTAATGCAATATCAAAATGATTACCATCATCAATATCATCACCTGTATTTGTAACTTGAACAATCATAGATTTACCAGAAATTGCAGTAGAAGTAAAAGTTAGGTTATAACATGTACAAGCTAGAGTTTCATCAGTTGCACCTTCAATATAAGCAGCAACAAAACCATAAGCTGTAGTATCATCAACAGCCCAAGGACTCATATCATTACACATATAAGCATCACCGCCAATACAACCACTAGTGAATGAATAACCACTTAAAACGTTACCATCTGCATCACAAGCATCAACAGTTTGACCTTCCGGAACAGCTGAAGACTTATCATTCCATGCATAAGAAGGTAAACAACAATCCCAGTATCTTGTGGTAACACCAGAACCTGAAAAACCACCAGAAACTGTTTCAATAGTATCTGAAGAGCCTGATGAAGTACTTTCAGCAGCTGAACTAGTAGATGTTTCATCAGAAGCAGCGGAAGTATCTGCAGCAGCAGATGAAGCAACAGCAGAAGTAGCAGTGGATGTGGTTTCAGCAGCAGAGGTAGCAGTAGATGTGGTTTCAGCAGCAGCAGAGGTTGTAGTGGCAGCTTGATCGGCAGCAGCTGAAGTAGTTGATTCAGCTTCAGTATCAGCAGCAGATGTTGTAGCAGCAGCTGAAGTAGTATCAGCAGCAGATGTAGTAGCTTCTTCAGAATCAGCAGCAGATGTAATTGTATCTGAACCATCACTTGAACATGAAGTAACAAAAACAGTAGTTTCTGAGGTAACATAAGAGACATCTGAATCAGTAGCAGCAACAGAGTCTGAAGTTCCAGCTTCAGTAGCAGTAGTTGTATCAGCAGCTGTGGTTTCAGCAGCAGTTGTAGCAGCTTCAGTTGTAGCAGTAGTATCATCAGCAGCAGTAGTTGCAGCATCAGATGGAACACATTGATAATAATAAGCATTTTGAGATGCACATGTAGCACCAGTAACACAACCAGTTTCTCCTGTATAACTTAAACCACCACATTGATAATATAATGAGACATTACCAGTGGAATCAGCAGCTGAACTAGCAGCAGCTGATTTACCCATTAAAGAGGATAATAACATCAGAATTGTAGTTTCAGTTAACATTTTGCAACTTGTATAATTTGACTCTTTATTTTAGCTTTTTATTGAATTTAAAGGAGTGACTAAAGTTAAGTAAAAGTGTATATAAATAAGTGAATGACTAAAGTTTGATAATAATGAAAGTGAAAAAAGAAAATTATTGGATTATCTGGATTTGATAAAAGAGGAAATTGAATGGGATTTATATAATTTTTGAAATGGGTTGTAAGGTTTGTCTTATTGGGACTATATTAAATTTGCTTGTACTAGTGTTTGAAGAACAAATTATCAATTTAAAGTATATTAAAATTTATGGATGCATGGAGAAATTTAATTTAATTGTGATCGAATTAATTCAATTTAATTGGCTTAAAAATATTGCATATATATGGTTAAATTGAAGACGTGTTTCAAAAGAGTAGTTAAAAATTCAAAGCTTACCCAACAGAGCCTCGTACTTTCAGTTGCCTACTTATTTGCAGAGAGTTTATGTATAGATATATTCTTGAATATTTAATTTTTACGATTTGTAATTTTGTAAGTTAGATTCTGCCTTATTCATAATATGTTATACTAGATTGATTGACTGCATGGGAAATTGTGAATGAATCAACAAAATGTAAGATCAGTTTCAGTATATACGTACGTATATGTTGAATTTGATTCAATATAATCCTTAAACAGAAATACCTATGGAAGATCTGATACATAAAACGTTTAAAACAAGCCAAATAGGGAAGTAAATTAAGCTCTGAATCTTGAAAAAAGTTCGATGATATAATTTAAGCTTAGATATTTGAGTTTTAATAAATTAATTGATCAATTAATATTTAAAATTTAAATGAATAAAATGTAATATATGAACAGCTAGGGTCTGTATGATTGTCTGATTGATTGATTGATTTAATCAACTATATATTGTTATATTTGATTGAGCATATAGTAAACATTTATACCAAGTTAGTTTATAATTAACAAATTAATATATGATAACATTGAGCATGAATCTAGATTAAACTGAGATTAATAATTTTAAAACGATTAAACTGGAGCTAGAGGCAACCCATATGTGACCCTTGAAAGTAAAGTGATATCGATATCAATACTATCTGCATGATCGATAAGTATCATATCAGTGAAATTAACTCAAACTAGTCATATAGCTAAGATTGGAACACATGAGAGACCTAGCTGATATCAAAATGTTGGTCTATAGGCGTATATATGCGTGCATGTATGGTATAAAAATGGATTATAATATGAAGAGTAAAAAAAAACATTTGTCTTTGGTTGGTTGTTTCAAATTGTAATTAGTTGAAGAAGTTCACGAGGTTCACCCGAGAGATCTGGGATCTGAGCCACTGAGACACAATTTAAGGAACTTTTCAATGTACAGTACTATATCGGGGTTCAATATAGTCTGATTTTAACATTAAAGAACTTCAAACGTTTTATTTCGATATCATTGTAACATTGGCAAATTAGTTTAGCTCAGGAATGAAATTTAAACTTGTATATTACAATTTACCAATTTTACCAATTTTTGAATTACATGTATATGCTATAGCTGGTTTGTTTTTGAATACTGTATTATATCAATTTATATGGTATAAGTAATCAAATCAGCTTATTATCAAAGCTTTTATAAAATTGCAGAGGTTATGTATTTAATTGTACAATATCAAAATTAATTACGACATGAAGGTACTGAACCAAAACAAAGTACATAAATTCTGTGATAATGTTTCTCTTTACCTTAATTTAATCAAGCTACCTATTTGACAGATATATACCTTTATCAATCACATAATTAAACGACTTAAAGGGAAATATATTGATTAATAAATCTAGCCTTTTCTCTTTCTGACTTCCTTGATTACCAAAGTAGGTATATAACATTGATCATTAAATATAGTGGAGGGAAGAATGAATACTGTTCTGTATTTTAATTTTCGGTCTTTAATTTCAAGTTTCCAGTATAGCAATTATTGTGTATTCCATCAATTCATATTTCAATACAAACGTATCACCGGGAATTGACCGGTGAGTGAACCAAATACGTACTTTAAAGCAAATTAATGATATACGTATTCAAAAAGCAAAGTCAGCAATTAATTGAAGACAGATGGTTATAAGCAAAATCAAAATGAATTACTTGAAAAGGCAAAAAATATTGAAAGGGTGGTTAATAAAAAAGAATGACCTATAGCAGAAGGTATAAGTTTGTTAATTTAATAGAAAATTGAGGTAAAAGAACATAACAGAGGTAAAAGAACATAACAACGTGTAATCATAGACTCATGGTAACTTTTTATATCAATTAAATACATGTAATACCTGTCTAATGTAGTTTTCGAATTAACAATTTTAATTATATGAAATAAGCTTGAATAAGATTATCAGAGAATCAACCAACATGAATTGTAAATCTTCTTTTATCATTGGTTTTTGAAGCCAGTTCACTTGAAGTTAATTGAGTTATCTATATACCATAAACCGATAATCAGTGACTTAGCATTACCTTAGTTGTTGTTAGCAAGTTATATCAAGCATTTTGTAAGCTTTCTAAGACTCTCTAAGTATTTCCTTTCCATTCTTTAAACCACCTATAGCTTGCATGCCCATGTAACTGCATGGATATTGATTAGAAAACTCGATCAGGTCACCTCAGGTCACCTCAGGTGCATGCATGATTAATTATTCGGGAATAAATTTCTATTCAGTTCAATTCATTTAATTGGTCGGTTTTAACGCCGATTCACAGTAAAGGTCGTGCACTGAACTGAACCTCCAGTGTTGAACTTTAACTTATATAGTTCTTTCTTGGAATATATGAATATGAATATGCCGTTTTTTATCTTATAATTTATATATACTCAATTGAATCAATTCGAACCATTTACAAATCAATTGACTACCCAATTCTTGATCTAGGTCATAGGTCATAGAATCATTAAGTAGTTATCCAATATTACTTATCCGGCCTATATATATATGAACTTATATTGATCACATTTAAAGTTAATTAATGTTTAAAGAAAGACTTTTAAAGAACTATTAATAATTGGGGTTCAAAGTGGAGAATTAATTATTCATGTATACATTGAATCATTAGTTATATCATCATTCAATTAACCAATTAATATATAGAATGTTTTTTGAGATTAATATCGGGTTTCAATTTTAAAGATATACAAATGTACCCGTTACGTAACTTACGTTACATCACTTAAATGGAAATAAATGAAGTTAAGAAACCGAAATTCTATTGGATAAATACTGTCCTGGTCTGTACTATGTTAACAAGAAATTACTATAGTATCTATATTAATATCAATTGAAGAATTTAATGGTTATTAAATTTTATACTCTGAAGAGTCTTAACCAAATTAAGAAGCTGCTAACGACATGCAAATTGATACATAGATTTACTGAATCAAATAATATTCATATCCAATCGAGTCCTTTGACTTAATTATAATTATAATTATTTTCAACTTCTACTCAGACCTAGACTTATATAGTCATACTCATGCAATTGTTAATTAAATTATCTCCAGGCTCCCGAACATTTTCTAATTAGTTTTCACTTCATATGCACTAGATAGATACCAGTTCAATTTATGCAATTTGGGTATAGAATTTCCAATATTAATGTTTCTAGAAAAAAGAAGTTACATTTTATTAATTCTCCTATACATATAGTATAGCTAGCTACCTATATAACTGGAATTAAGCCTGGAATTGCATTATAAAATTAATTATTTATATACGTCAATTTTATAAGTCAGATACCCCTTTACGTAGTATAGTATAGTACGTTAGTTGATTGAGTTGTTACAGTGCCAGTATAATAGTATATAAATTTTAAATTGTAATCTATATAGCATATGTACAAATGATTTCTGTCTTTTTATATGATAATTTAATATTAAGTGATCACAATTATAATTGATTTTTATTCTCAAATAAGTGAATTTGCAGACTCTTCCTACAAGTCATATCCCTCTTACAGTCTTACTTCAGGGAATCAGGGCCTTCAGGGGGAATCAGGAATCAGGCCTTCATACCGGTTGCTTATAAAGGATTAAGTCGTGCGCCGAGTGAAGTCGATATCGATCGATCGGGTTTGCTAACTTTGTTAAAACCTTTAATTAGCTTTTCGGATTATTTCTAAAGATTTGTTAATTTAATATTCTTTGATGCTTTATAATATTAATTGCACTTTCGGTTGTTATATTTAATTGACTTATATATATCTGATTTTTATATAAATACCCTTCACATTGCCATTTTTTGGTTATTCATAATGTTTCTCATGTTGTCATTTGTCTTGTTCCAAAATTCAACATTTATCTTAAATGGGAGAAAACAGAGATACAGAAGAAAGCATTTCAATTTATAATAGAACTATTGAAGGATTATCAAGAACTTATCCGGAATTAAGAGCAGTTGGTTCATTTACACCTATTAATCCAAATGAAATGGATTTAACAAAATATCCATATTTTCATCCAAATGATTTAATTTCTGATAATATGGTTGTTACATCAATTAGAATATTTTCAAGAGATTATATTAATGATTTATATTTGAATTTTCGATATTCAAATTTAAATAAATTAAAAATTAGAATTAAAGTTAGAGAAAATTATGATACAATTATTGAAATTATTAAAGATAGATTAAATGATTTTTTACCAAGTGATTCAAATTATAGAAATAGTTTTCTTAAATTTTTAAGAGATTATGTTAAGATTCAATTAAATGAAATGCTTGAATCTTTAGAAGATAAATATTTTTAATTCTTTATTTATTTATTTATTTGCATATGCATGTGTTAAAAGGTTATTTATCTTGATGGTACGACCGTGTTATTAATTCATTTCTTAAATTTTACTTCTTCAATCGTCTTCAATTCAAAGTGCATCAGCTGAATTTACCCCTTTGTTATATCAGCTTTCATTTACTATTTTCTATTTCCTATAGTATTGATATATATGTTTATTTTATTTTACTTTCATTTTTACTCATTTTTACGCTATTTTTTTGTACGCTTTTTTGTTTTTACTTTTCAGGCTTTAATTGTTTCTTATTACGGATTATTGAAATAAATTTTTGTTTTCTTTTCTGCATGTGTACCATTAATTAATATCAAAGTTCCAAACTTCAATTTTATAAATTTTATAAATTAACTTTTCTTCTAGAAACATATCCTTCTTTTACTCTTGTCGGCTGGCCTTCTGATGTCGAGTCTCTGTCGACGTCGACAGTTCCCCGAGCGGCACGCCCACCCCTGCACCGCCACTCTGCTCTGCTCCGAGCTCCGTTGAACCGGCGGTTCTCTTCTCTTAATTCTCTCTGGCCAATCAGAACCACGAATTGTCAGCACTCTGTGTTGAACCTCTCTGATCCACCACTTCAACACCTTGAACCACCACCAACAGACCACTCAATTGCCCTCTACCAGTCTCTGCTACCTCCTCCTCCAACTCTCTCCCCAGCTCTCTGCTCCCTCTCTCTCTGAGCTTTCCCGCACACGGTTCCTGTAAAGTGTAAACTCCTAATTCTTGCGCGAGAAGACTCCGAATCGAACTCAACTCTGTTTAGATGAGTTGAAGACTTGAACTTACCTTATAACTTGTTACTTGTCCTTTTTCTTCTGGATTTACCACAATTATACAGAGACAATTCCAAGAATAATGTTAAGATCATTCTCAAAGTCTCTTTCTCTTCCTAGATCAAGACTTTTAATAAAGTCAAAGTCTAACATCACTCCAATAATAAAAAGATCTTTAGCTTCTTATGATACTTTTTTAAATTCAAATAATGCTAATTATATTGATGAAATGTATGAAGCTTGGTCAAATGATCCAACTTCAGTTCATGCTTCATGGAATGCTTACTTTAAAAACATGAATGGTTCAAATCCAGCTTCAACTGCTTTTATTCCACCTCCAACTTTAATTCCATCTCCACTTGGTACTGGTGGTACTATAGTTCCTGTTACTTCATCAAATGTTGGTTCTGATGATGTTTTCGTTCATTTAAAAGCTCAATTATTAGTTAGAGCTTATCAAGTTAGAGGTCATCAAAAAGCTCATATTGATCCTTTAGGTATTTCTTTTGGTGATAATTCAAATAGACCAATTCCAAGAGAATTAACTTTAGATTATTATGGTTTTACTGATGCTGATTTAAAAAAAGATATTACTTTAGGTCCTGGTATTTTACCTTTATTTGCTACTAAAGGTAAAGAAACTATGAAATTAAAAGAAGTTATTGAAGCTTGTGAAAAAGTTTATTGTTCATCATATGGTGTTGAATATATTCATATTCCATCAAGAGAAAAATGTGATTGGTTAAGACAAAGAATTGAAATTCCAAAACCTTTTTCATTTACACCTGATCAAAAAAGACAAATTTTAGATAGATTAATTTGGGCTTGTGAATTTGAAAATTTCTTATCAACTAAATTTCCAAATGATAAAAGATTTGGTTTAGAAGGTGTTGAATCTGTTGTTCCTGGTTTAAAATCTTTAATTGATACATCTGCTGATTTAGGTGTTGAAGATATTGTTATTGGTATGCCACATAGAGGTAGATTAAATATGTTAGCTAATGTTGTTAGAAAACCAAATGAAGCTATTTTTTCAGAATTTACTGGTTCAAAAGAAAAAGAAACTGAAGGTTCAGGTGATGTTAAATATCATTTAGGTATGAATTATACAAGACCAACTACTTCTGGTAAAAGAGTTAATTTATCAATTGTTGCAAATCCATCTCATTTAGAAGCTGAAGATCCAGTTGTTTTAGGTAGAACTAGAGCAATTCAACATTATAAAACTGATGTTGGTGAATTTAAAAAAGCAATTGCTGTTTTATTACATGGTGATGCTGCATTTGCTGGTCAAGGTGTTGTTTATGAAACAATGGGTTTTACTCATTTACCTGCTTATTCAACAGGTGGTACAATTCATGTTGTTGTTAATAATCAAATTGGTTTTACAACTGATCCAAGATTTGCAAGATCAACTCCATATCCATCTGATATTGCTAAATCAATTTCTGCTCCTGTTTTCCATGTTAATGCTGAAGATGCTGAAGCTGTTACATTTATGTTTAATTTAGCTGCTGAATATAGATCAACTTTCCATTCTGATGTTATTTTAGATGTTGTTGGTTATAGAAAACATGGTCATAATGAAACTGATCAACCTGCTTTTACTCAACCTTTAATGTATGAAAAAATTGCTAAAAAGAAACAAGTTTTAGATATTTATGTTGATCAATTATTAAAAGAAGGTACATTTACAACTGAAGATATTAATGAACATAAAAAATGGGTTTGGGATATGTTAGAATCACAATTTTCAAAAGCTAAAGATTATAAACCTGAATCAAGAGAATGGTTAACAACTCCATGGGAAGGTTTTAAATCACCAAAAGAATTAGCAAATGAAATTTTACCTCATTTACCAACTGCTGTTGAAGAAAATACTTTAAAACATATTGGTAAAATTGCTTCAACTGTTCCTGAAGGATTTAATTTACATAGAAATTTAAAAAGAATTTTAGGTACAAGATTAAAATCAATTGAAACTGGTGAAGGTATTGATTGGGCAACTGGTGAAGCTTTAGCATTTGGTTCTTTAGCAATGGAAGGTTATCATGTTAGAGTTTCAGGTCAAGATGTTGAAAGAGGTACATTTTCTCAAAGACATGCTGTTTTACATGATCAAAAAAATGAATCAACTTATACTCCATTAAAACATGTTAGTGAATCACAAGCTGATTTTGTTATTTCAAATTCTTCATTATCTGAATATGGTGTTATGGGTTTTGAATATGGTTATTCATTAACTTCACCTGATGCATTAGTTCAATGGGAAGCACAATTTGGTGATTTTGCAAATACAGCTCAAGTTATTGTTGATCAATTTATTTCAGCAGGTGAATCTAAATGGAAACAAAGATCAGGTTTAGTTTTATCATTACCTCATGGTTATGATGGTCAAGGTCCTGAACATTCATCAGGTAGATTAGAAAGATATTTACAATTATGTAATGAAGATCCAAGATTTTTCCCAACTGAACAACAATTAGATAGACAACATCAAGATTGTAATATGCAAGTTGCTTATCCATCAACTCCATCATCATTATTCCATTTATTAAGAAGACAAATGCATAGACAATTTAGAAAACCATTAATTTTATTTTTTTCAAAATCTTTATTAAGACATCCATTAGCTAGATCTCCATTATCTGAATTTACAGGTGATTCACATTTCCCTTGGATTATTGAAGATATTGAATTAGGTAAATCAATTAATGATAAATCAGGTATTAAAAGAGTTGTTTTATGTACAGGTCAAGTTTATACTGCATTACATAAAAGAAGAATTGAATTAGGTGATAAAACTACAGCATTCTTAAAAATTGAACAATTACATCCATTCCCATTTGAACAATTAAGAGATCAATTAAAAACTTATACTGCAATGGAAGATATTGTTTGGTGTCAAGAAGAACCATTAAATATGGGTGCTTGGGCTCATGTTAATCCAAGAATTACATCAACTTTAAAAGAAGCTGGATTAGATTTTACTGTTAGATATGCTGGTAGAAATCCATCTGCTTCAATTGCTGCTGGTTCTAAAGCTATGCATATTTCTGAAGAAAATGCTTTCTTACAAGAAGTTTTTCAAGATTAGATTTTTAAATTTGATTTAAATTTAATTTTTTAAAAATAGATTGTTTTATAATGTTATTATTTTTTTTTCTTTTTCCATGTTTTTATTGATTATACTGTGTTTTTTTTTTTATTATTTGATTTGATTTGCTTATTTGATTTACTGATTGACTGACTGACTGACTGACTCCTTCATATCATGTTCTTATATATATTTTTTTAAAAAAAAATAAGGACTCAATTACTGACTGACCCAATTGAGTTCCTTTTTACTTAAATTTTGATTGTTTTTTTGTGTTTTTTCTTCCTCTTATATCACTTATGTTTTAATGTTTTCTAATTTTCACATTTATGTTTTTCTTTCTCCTTATATTTATATTTATTAACTGACTTACTTACTATACGTATACGTAAAAAAAGAGGATTTTGAGTGTCGCACGAACCGCTTCTTTTTGTGTGAAGTAAAATCGCTAGTAAATTAACTTGAAGGGTCTCTCTTTTTTCTCTTGTTAAAAGTTGATTTTTCTTATAACAACCTAAACAACATTTTTAAATCATTCAAATTTTAGATCAAGATGAAACTATGTTTAAATATTATTTCATTATTTACTCTTTTTCAAGTTGTTATAGCTGGAATTCATCCAATTGAAATTAGAAATAGGCATTTTTTTGATAGTGTTACAGGAAGACCAGTATGTTTATAAAGAAGGCCCTATCTTTTTAATAAAGATTTCAATTAAACTACCATTATGAAAGAAAGACTAATTGTCTTTTCTTTTATGATTACTAACAGTTTTATGTTTTCAATTACAGTTTTTTATTAAAGGTGTTGATTATCAACCTGGTGGTTCATCTGGTGTTAATTCTCAATCTGATCCATTATCTGATGTTCAAAAATGTGCTCGTGATATTTCAATTTTTCAACAATTAGGTATTAATACAATTAGAGTTTATTCAATTAATCCTAATTTGGATCATAATAAATGTATGACATTATTAGCTGCTGCTGGTATTTATTTAGTTTTAGATGTTAATTCACCAATTGAAGGTCAACATTTAAATAGATATGAACCTTGGAATACTTATAATGTTGATTATTTAACTCATGTTTTTAAAGTTGTTGAAGAATTTTCAGGTTTTAATAATACTTTAGCTTTATTTGCAGGTAATGAAATTATTAATGATAAATTATCAGCTAAAGTTTCTCCAACTTTTGTTAAAGCTGTTGTTAGAGATATGAAAGATTATATTACTCATCGTTGTCCAAGACCTATTCCTGTTGGTTATTCTGCTGCTGATGATTTAAGTTATAGAATATCTTTGTCTGAATATATGGAATGTTATGAATCAAGTCCTTCTGAAGCTGTTGATTTTTATGGTATTAATACTTATCAATGGTGTGGTGAACAAACTTTTTATACAAGTGGATATAATATATTAGTTGGTGATTATTCTCATTATACAAAACCAATTTTTTTTTCTGAATATGGATGTAATGCAGTTAGACCAAGATTATTCAAAGAAATTGGTAGTATTTATTCAAGTCAAATGTCGAGTGTTTTTTCAGGTGGTTTAGCTTATGAATTTGCTCAAGAACCTAATAATTATGGATTAGTTGATTATGATGAACATGGTAATGTCTTATTACTTCCTGATTTTTTTAGTTTTAGAGAACAAATGGTTAAAGTTGAAGATCCTCCAATTCCTAAAAAAGCTTTACTTAATCAACAAGTTTCAAATGGTGGTGGTTCAAATAATAATAAAATTTCAAGAAATAAAAGTAATGTTAAAGTTTGTAACACACAATATGATAATATAGATATTTCAAGTGGGGTTCCAAGAAGTTTAGCAATTGAATTAATTCAAACTGGTGTTGATCATGATAGAGGAAAATTTGTTGCATTACAACCAGAAGATTTAATTTCAAATTATCAAATTATTAAGCATGATGGATCTGTTTTAGCATCATCTACATCAGTTAAAATGCAAGTTGAACCAAAAGAAGATTTAAATCACCCTTATGGAAATAGTAAGTATTTTCATTCTAAAACTAATTTTAATTTTTCAAATTCAACAGTTATAATTTCAACTAATTTGAAGAAATCATTTACTATTGATGATGAAGAGATCTCTTCGTACTAACTAATCACTAATTTTTTTTAGATGCACCAAAACTTGAAATGTTTAAATCATTTACTTTAAGTTTTATTGGATATTTTGCTGCTTTTTTCGTTTTATAAAGAATGGAATTTATATTTTGAAACTTTTGCTAATTAAAAAAATTATATATAATTATTTGAATTTATTTGGTTATTTTTTTTATTTTTTTTATTAATTTTTAATTATTGGTTTGCTTTTTTTTCTCTTTAATTCTTTGGTTTATTTTCTTTTACTTTATACTTTCTTTTATATAGATAATGGAATGCTTTTTTGTTATTATTATTTTCACTAGCTATATAGCTTATATTTATTGCACAAGATATTTTTAATTCTTTCCAGTGGTTAATTCAAATTAAACTTTTGAAAAAGAAATTACAAAATGGGAGCATCAAAGCCGCTAGATGTGTGTTGTGTGGCTTTGTGTAAATGGTGGCAGGATGGAAATTCTTCTAAATTAAAAGAAATGTTAAACATATCATGATGGATTGGATCTTTTGCAAGCTAGGTTAATTATAGCTACGTATAAGCCTACTTATCACAGGTTTGATGATCATGATTTAATCAAGAAAGAAAAATAAAGGGGGTCAGGTCAGGTTAATCTTTTCTTAAATTCGATATGTCTACAAATTTAAGTTGTTTTGGCCAATGAAATTAATGGATTGATTTGATTTAATTTTCATTAGTGATAAATTGATTTTCTAGAATTTAATTTAATTCTTTGTGTTTCTACTGTTAATATCAATATATATATGTTAAGTACTCCTTTTAAAAGATGAGTATCGTATTTACTATTTACTATTTGTAGTTGAATTTATTTAGGTGCGATTTTGTTTTGTTTAAATCAGTTTAATTGCTTTACTTTATTCCAATTATAACAATCGGTCCTCTAGCTTTATGTACTATAGCTATACATGATATATATACAACTTTGGAGTTTATTTAATTGAAATAATTAAAAGAAATTAATATTAAAATTGACATAAAAAGTGCATGGTATATACAGAAGAGACGTATATGCGTTTATATCTAGTGAATCATGCAAATTAATAAAAACAACTTTTCACAGTGTTTTTGGTTCACCAGGCGCAGTTATTCATGAGTTCATATCTTCATATATTACTATACTCCTTTCATTAAAATCAAATATCATAAGAATATATATAACTACTTCAAAGTTATCAGAAATTGAAAATATCTCATTAAGAGTCAGTTTGGCTCTTTGGTAAATGAAAATTGAATATGTACAATAATAATACACAAATATTACCATCTGATTTAGCTATTTTATATGCTGATAATGTTCCATCAATCAGTGGGAATGCTGTTTTTTTAATTTTATTTATTATTTTGATTATATTACAAATTGCATTTGGTTTCTTAACAAAACAATATACTTTTATGGGTTTAATGTTGATTGGAATATCACTGGAATTAGGTTCATTTACAGCTAGAATCGTTGATTTTTTCACATATTCTGAAGAATCTAGTAATAATGATGAATATATTAATAAAACACCTTATTCTGTTCAATATTGTTGGTTGATTATTGCTCCATGTTTAATATTAGCTGCTATTCATTATACTTTTATTCAAATTATTATCATTATAGGTCATAAATATCTTATGCTCAAACCTATTATTTATACTTTAGTTTTCTCTTTATTTGAGCTTTTTGCATTTGCTTTACAAGGTACTGGAGGATCTTTGATTGTTATTGGTAACCCTACCACTGAACTAATGCATTATTGTAGAGTTATGATTATTGCTGGATATTGTTTTCAATTATTATCAATTATTATATTTCAAATTGTTTATTGGACATTTTTAATGAATTATAAAAGAAATAAAGATACTACAACGATTGAACATCAATATTCATATATTGAAGAAAAATCCTCATTTAAAGAACTTTTAATTGCTCTTCCAATGGCTTCATTACTTATTTTCATCAGATCAGTTTATAGATTAATTGGGATTATCTATGGTATTAGAAGTGAAATAAGTACAAATGAAAAGTATTTGTTAACTTTAGATTCAACTTTTGTTTTCTTATCATGTTTAACATTAACTGTATTTCATCCTGGTCTGCTGTATGGTAAGAGACAAAATATAATAATCAAGGATGAATTCTGGATTAAGAAAAGACCGCTACCATCAGACTCTGTTGAAGAAAATCATGAGTTACAGGAGTTTAATAATAGAGACACATGGGAGTGTCCTAGATATACTTTGAATCATTCACAGGCTCCATCTAATCCTTTCCGTGAAACTAATGATTCTTATTCGATGAGAAAATCAGTTAATGGGTTTTAATTATCTTTTTTTTTTTGCTTCTTTTATTGCTTTTTTTGATCGATATTCTTTTACTTTCATTTCTAATCGTTTAATATTTTATAATTCTGTTATATTTTTTACTTTAATTCATTCTTTTGTACGTTTAATATTATTTTAATACCCCAGTGTTTATTAATAAGCTATGTATACTTTAAAAAATCATACCCATTATAATAACATAATAATAAAAAAAAATCTAAAAGAAAGTTTCTTAAACTTTAACAACAAATTTCATACCAACTTGTGCATACCTACTTAAACAAAGACAAATAACTCCAACTAATGATAAGAATCCACAAAATAAACTGAAATTTCTATAACTTGTAACAGATTCATTACCAATAAGAGCACCACTACCTAAAAGACAACCAACTAGAATAATACCAGAGATAAAATACATAGTTGCATAACGTTTACCAAAATCTCTAGTTTCAGAAATAGCACCAAGGCATGAAGGAGCTAAACTTAAAACACATGAATTGAAAAATCCATAAAATGAAGCAAAAACATAAACTGAAGACATAGTTCTTGTTGTAGTTGACCATAATGACCATAAGAATAAAGTACTAATAGCCACTCCTGATAACATAATTACCATAACATTAAAACTTCCATATCTATCACCACAAACTCCACCAATATAACGACCAGCTATACCAATACCATTGATTATTGTTAATAAAGTATTGGCAGTTTTTTCACTGTGGCCTAAAGCAGTAACGTAAGAACCAAGATAAGTTAAAGTAGCTGATAAAGAAGCTTCTGCTAAACCTGTTCCTAAAACACAGAAAAGAAATTTTGGATCTTTTAAAGATTTAACATCAATTGAATGTTTTGTTAAATAAATAAATCTTGTTCTAGCAAGTCTGATTTTTTCTTTTCTTGTTAAATTAGGATCATCTAATGGTCTTTCTGGTTTGATTCTAACTCTAATTAGAACACATGATAATGAAACTAAAACACCAGAAACAATTCCAACAATTCTCATACCCCATTTAAATCCAATAGTTGTAAAAAGCTTATTGAATATAATTGGAAATATCATACCTCCAATACTACCACCTAAAGTAGCAATTCCAAAAGCAGTTGCTCTATATTTTAAAAACCAATGACTAATAACTCCAATTAATGAATTACCTAAAATTCCAACACCTGCACCACCAAATAAACCTAAAACAAAAGTAAATTGAATAACAGTATTACAATCACCAGAACAAAACAAACCAATAAATAAACAAATTGCTCCCATTATAGTTGGTGGTTTTGTACCATATTCATCAAATAATATACCTGCAAAAATCATTGTAAAAAATGTAGCACCTGTAAAAACTGAAAATATAACTGAACTAGCAGAACTTGAAATATCTTTTAATTGATGTAAATTTAAATAAGTTTGAACAGCACCAATTGAATTGAATAATCCAAAACTTGCTAATAGACCTAATAATGAACCAAGTAAAACTAAATATGCTTGAGCACCACCATCTGGATATGAATCTTCATCATTTTCATCTTCATTGGCTGGTGTTTCTATTATATCAGAATTATTAGTACTAGTATGAACTGGATTATTTATTAATTCTAAATCATTTGAGTTAGAGGAAGTACGATTATTGATAGTTGTTGTTCTTAAAGTTAAACCAATTTCTAAATTTTGATCAATTTCTGAGTTCTTGTTTGAATCAACGGTGTACCTTGTACTCAGAAGGATATCATTATCTTTTGAATGTAACTGGGTAGATGGCATACTTCTCAGTTCTAACTTATATCCTTGGATTGTTTATAGAGAGAAGTTAAGAAGATTTAGAGTAAAGACTTTGATTTAGTGGATTCATTATTAGTCATATAAGTTAAGACCGTTAAGGTTTAACGGATTTCATTCTTATCATAGCGGTAAATACCTGATTGGACATAAAAATTTCACTATATCATAGTATGAATCATAATCTTTAGAAAACTACAAATATTGTTATACTGTATAGCCAATTAACTCTTAAAAACTTGCGAAGAACAAAACCCAGAAACAATGAATTAAAGTAGAAAATTAGCTATAGAAAAAAAGAATAACGAAATAAAAAAAAAATTTGTGAAGTAGAAAGAAAACTTTTTGTTTTATATTAAAATAATTAAATTAATTAAGATATATCTATATACATTTTAATAATAAAAACATCTAGTAAACGAAACCTAAAACTTTACCGGAAACGTGCTTTCTTTTAGCTTCTTCGTGATCCATAATACCAGATGAAGTGGTTAAGATAACGTAACCAAATTGTCTAGCTGGTAATAAGTTATCAGTCCATTTTTCAATATCGTTAATCTTAACGTTATATCTTGGGGAGATAACACCACATTTGTTTAATCTACCGTTTAATTGGATAACAATCTTACCTGATCTGTGATCATCAATGTATTCAAATTCACCAATGTAACCTAAATTATAATTTAAATGTTAGTAAAATGAAATGAATTGAATTGAATTAAGTTCAATTTTGATTTCAGATATTATCCAATAAATAAAAAAAGAGAAAAAATGTCGAGGAAAAGTAAACGATCATGAAAATAGATAAAAGTATCAAGAACGTGTAAGAAAGCATTTCCAAAAGCGTTGTTCTCCCGGAAAATTAAAAGACAGCAAGAGACTGAAATGATAGTTAAATCAAACCGACAAGCCATCCAGTTATCATTCCGGGGTTCTGAATAAAAAAAAAAGGGGGAAGAAAATAGAAGTGAAGAAAAAGAATTAAAATGGAAATATCTGAATCAATGTTGAAATTTAACAAATGAAGTATAACATACCGTGTTTTTGCATAACAGTTAAGAATTTGATGATAACCTTGGAAGATGGTCTGATTAAGACTTGTCTTTTACCAGTTTTTTCAGCATTGTTAATGGCGTTTAAAGCATCAGCTAAGACGGAGGTTCTAGTCATTTTGAATCTAAATTAATAAGAAAAAAAACAAAGTTAGTATTCTTCAGATTAAGTTGAAGATTAGTTCTAAACAAATAATAACACATAAGCAAAAAACTTGATATTATAAATGTTTTAAAACTTATCTTTCAACTTGATCCTAATTTTGATATTCAATTAACGAAAAAAAATTAATAAAGCAACATGAGTGTCCAAAAGGAGTCATGAGCAAAGAGATATGCTTAATCTCTTTTCTGAAATAAAAGGTATTATAGTTCCTATTATCATTTAATATGAAATATATCCCTAGCATCTATTAATGAATCTGGTGTTGATTCAAGTTAAAGTTGCATTAAAGACAAATAGGAAGCTATAATTCTTATTCCAGCATTTTTGATCATTAAATCTATATTGCTTTAGTATGATAAATAATTAGATGAGAAACATACTATTTATATGAACGATAGTTGATTAAAAAAGTCAAAAAGAGAAAGAAGTAAGCAACTAAAGGAAATCTGAAAATGAGTTTAAAAAGTTCAAGTGAAAAATTATTTTGCGTGGGTCGTGCGCAACCCAGAAAATGGAAAAGGCCGGGTAACGCGCACGTGAGCTTGTCATGTGACCATTCTGGTGTCAGGGTGTTCAGTTCCATGATTTATTCTCTATCTACGTATACTGAAAAGATATCACTTATATTTATATTGAAATGATTCTAATATAATAGATAAGTCATTTTATAAGTGGATACAATTCAATGTCACTAGGTCTATCCGAAAGACTAGGCTCACAAATTTTCAAAGAAGTCAAGCCATTCTGTATCAATTTATCAAAACTCACATTTGATCCAGAATTACCTATAAAAATCAAAAACCCATCTTCATCAAGGCAAATATTAGATGCTTTAAAGGATTTAGAATTCAATCTTAAAAAGTCAATATCAGATCATTCAACTAATTATGGTGATGAGATAAATAATGGTTTACCTGCTGCATTAGCTGATTATGTTTTTGTTCCAATTACAGAATTATTAAAATTACCAAAGATAGGTGATACAGAATTAGAAATTGTTTTATCAATAATAAATATATTAATTGAATCATGTTGGTCTTCAAAAGGTTCATTACCAAAAGATCTAGTATCTAAATTGTTCCCATTATTTGCATTTCTTATAGGAGGACCACCAAATGAATCTCAAGTTAGTGAGCATTCAGATGAAACATTACTTAATGGTGTTCATTGTGTTCAATCATTATTAATAGGATGTAAATCACAAGGTTTTGATTGGTATCAGCCGATTTTACAAGATGACAAAATGATGCCTTGTATTGCTCATTTAATTTCAGTTCTTTTAGAAATTTCTTTGAATTGTGTTGATTTAACTTTGAAATGTGATAGTCTTGATACATTAAAATTGATATATGATTTATTAGATAATGGTGAAATTCTATCTTTTGTTTTACCTGGTACTATTTCAAGTGTTGCTAAAATAATGAAAAAGAAACCACATTATCAAGTTAGTATAAGATCATTTAAAGTTATTGAATCCATTGTTTGTTGTTGTTTTAAAGATTCTGATTTGAATGTTCATGATAAACAAGAAATTCATTCAATTGAAGATCTTAAATCTATATCAATTTCAGAAAAAGGTGAAGAAACTGAAAAAGATATTAAAGTTTTCATTCCAGAAAATTCAAAAAGTAATAAACATAGAACAACATCTTGGTTAAGAGCTACATTATTTCAATTAGAAAAAGCATTACAAGTGATATTAAAAATAGATTCAAATCAAATGGATAGATACAATGTTAAACAATCACTTTTTGATTTAATTATATCAATTCTTACAGCTTGTTTCAAATCTTGTGAAATGATTTTACCAATTTTATTTGATTCATTAACTAATGTATGTTGTCAGGATTTAATGTTTCAAGATGTTTTAATAAACTCAATTGAATTTAATCCAAATATAAATGGATTTAAATCATTAATTGAAGATGGTTTAAATAAAGATATAGATTCTATAGCTTCTATATTATCATTACCTGATATTACTAAATCAATTATGTTTATTGATCGTTTAAATTTTTTTATATCAACTTTACAAAGATTGAATTCATTAGATGAAGTTATAACTAAAAGAATAATATTTAAGTTAGATGATGAACTTACATTTACATTACAAATTTCAAATTCAAATAATTCTAGAAAGAAAGTTACAGCAGGATCTTTAACTTCAAGTAAACCAACTAAATCAATTGTTAATGAATATTTATTAGTTTCATCAGATTATATAAATAATGATAATTTTAAAGAATCTGAAAATAATACTATTTCCATATTTGAAGGAGTTTTAGATCCAGAAGTTGAGAAATCATTATTAAATTTATTAAAATCACTTTCTCATTCTAATCATATTGTTGATATAATAGATGAACTTTTAATTAACAATACCACAACAACCAATAAAAATATAAATGATTCGATTTCCAATGCAACAGCATTATGGGTTTCAACTACAATATTATCATTCCAAAAAGAAACTAAACCAAACAACAAACAAACTGAAGAAGTTGATGAATGGTTACAATTTGATTCAGAATCATCAGATAATGAAGAAAGTAATTCAGATTCAGATGAATCAGATTTACAAATTACTATAGCAAATAATGTTTATACAGCACTTGAACAATCATACAATTTATTGGATATTACATCAACTTTAAATAAAGATTCTCAAGCAATAATTCAAACTACATTGATGTCATTACAAACAATTTCACATAGTTGTACAATATTAGGACCTAAGTTTCAAGATGAATTAGTTGATTATTTATATCCAGTTATAGACAATTTAGCCTCAAATAATCCAATTATTCGTCATCAAGCTCAATCAGTTGCAATTACAATAGCAAATCAATTATATGATGGTTCAATTAAAGCTTTAATTCATGATAATTCAGATTATTTAGTTGATGCTATATCTAATAGATTAACTGGTGATTCATTAACTCCACGTACACCTATTGTTTTAGGTGTTTTAATTAATATTGGAGGTATTGAATTATTATCACAATTACAAGATTTAATAATTATGATTTTTACATTATTAGATTTATATCATGGATATTCAGGTTTGGTTGAGGGTTTCATTGGTGTTTTTGATGGTATTATTGATCAAATTTATAAGTATCATTTTGATGATTTTAATTGGGAAAGTTATCAAATTGAATTACAAGATGATAATGTTGAATTTAGAGAACCTTGGGGTGCTTTGAATATGAATGATGTTTTTGAATTTTTAAATAAAAAAATTGAAATTCCTGAAGAAATGTTACAAGATGAAAATTCAAATGTTGATTCAGATGATGAAGATGAAGATAATGATAATGTTCCTGATGAAATTTTAAAAAGAAATAAATTTTTAGAAATTGATAGTGATGATGAATCAGATTCAGATAGAAGTGAATTAGAAAGTATAAATACTGATATTAATACAGATCCAGATAAACAACATCCAGATAATATAGGAGATGAAGAAGAAAAATGGGAATCACCTTTAGATCAATCAATGTATAATACAGTTTTAAAAATGTTTACATATGTTGAAAGACTATCAAAATCAAAATCAATTGCTGTTACTTTATCAACTTTGAATTTAATGAAGAAAATTATACCAATATTAGCTACTCAAAAGAATAAATTGTTACCTATAGTTGCCCAAAATTGGTCTATTGTTGTTAGTTTTTTAATTGAGTCTGAAGATTTCAGAATTATTGAATTAAGTTTGGATGTTTTAACTGTCTTTATTAAATATGCTAATACATTTTTAACTAGTCGTGTTATTGATCTTTATGAACCATTGATTGATAAATCAATTTTAAAGAAATTAATTTTAAAACAAAATGAAATTTATAAGAGAAGAAAAGAAGGTAATGATTCAAGTTCAAATTCAAAAAAACAAATAATTAATAAAACTAGTACTTCAATCAATTGGGATATTAAATTATATAATAAAGTTTCTGAATTTTTAATATTTTCATTAGTTAAATTTGGTAGATTTATTCCAACTAATATTGCTACTGATATTGTTAAAGTAACATTACCTTTTAATGATAATGAATTAGATTATGGGTATCATGATGATCTTGTTATTTTTTTGCGGGATTATGGGTTTTAAAAGTTAATTAATATTGAGAATTGTATAATAAGAAAATAAATAAAAAAAGTGTAATATAATTTATAGAACAATTAATTTGTATATAGTATGTAAAGAAATTTAAAAGCACTTCAAAAAATAAATTAAAAAAAAAGCCATATATAAGCCATATGCGAAGAAGTAAAATAATAATAAAACAAAAAATCAATGTAAATTGAATGTACAATGTACACAACATAACATAACATCACAATTATAAATGAGCTCTAATTGTAGGTTGAGCTAATTTATTAACAATTTGGTTACCTAACTTGTAAACAGCTTTAACAAAACCATCTTTATCTAAGATAACTAAATCTGCATCACAACCTGTATTTAAGAATCCTTTAGTTTTTTCAACACCGATTGATTTAGCAGGATGATTAGTAACACATTCAACAGCTTCAGCTAAACTAATTTCACACCATTCCATTGCATTTCTAACACATTGAGCTAACTCTGCACCTGAGCCGGCAATTGTATCGGTTCCTTTCAATTTCAAAACAGGACCTCTTTTAGAAATAACTTGGTTTTCCCATGGATAATCACCATCAGGTAATCCTAAAGGAGCAATTGCATCAGTAACAAAACAACATTTCTCTTTATTAGTTTCATAAATTAATCTAACATAAGTTGGGTGGATATGAATACCATCTGCAATACAACCAAAATAAGGAGATTTAGAAGTATCTTCTAAACCAAGTAAACCAATTGGACCTGGATTTCTATGATGTGGTTGAGGCATAGCATTAAAAATATGGGTCATCATAGTAGCACCTTGACCAACAGCCTTTAAAGAAGTTTCAAAACTAGCTTCAGTGTGACCAATTGAATAAACAACATTATTTTCAACAATTTCTGGAATTATATCTAATATACCATCAACTTCAGGAGCCGCTGTTATTATTTTAACATTTGATAAATTCTCTTTACCACCATAAACTTCATAAAATTCATTTTTTGATTTTGGTCTTTTCAGATTTTTAACTTCATGACATCCTTTCTTTTTTTGAGAGATAATTGGACCTTCACAATGAGCACCTAAACTTTCAGTTTGTTGATTAGTTGGAATTGATTTTATTAATGGTAAGATTTTTTTATAATTTTTAGGAGTTGATGTAACCATTGTTGGACAAATTGAAGTTGTACCAGTTTTTAATAGTTTCTTCATACAATTATTATAACCTTTAATATAATCATCTTTTGGTACATCATGAGAGAAATCAAATCCATAACATCCGTTTATTTGAATATCTATAAAACCAGGGGCAATAATCAAACCATTTAAATCGATAATTTGATCAATTGAATTAACTGATAACGGACTCAAAATTTTACCTGAATCTGTATCTATAAGCAATTCACCATCTGATAAGGATCCTTGATCACAAAGTTTAGCATTTGTAAATTTAATAACAGTCATAATTGATATTTAAATTAATTTGAAATATGTTAAAAAGAAATTAAGGAGTGTTATAGCTGTTAAATTTAAAAGAAAATGATCAATTAATTTATATATTTTTGTGGTAATCAGTTATTTAGTCTCTTTAAATCTAAAGCATCGCTTATAATCCGCTAAGTAGTTGCAGCAACGTTGCAGTTTGCAAAAAGTGTAACATTGATTCATTGTGTGGAGCAGTAGTGGTGCGCCACCAGGTGGCGCAATCTTCTTATCTTGGGGTAAATGGTGAATTACAACAATTTATAAAACTATTAAAAACAATTAAATAGTATTAAATTAGAAAGTTAATTCAAAAGATATAAAAACTGTAAAGATTATACTGTATCTCTTAATCGATGAAATTATTCAAATCATTGAATGAAATTAAAATTAAGATTTCTTAATTTATTCAACAACTTCAACAACTTCATCAACAACAACTCTTAATTTATCTCTTTTAGCAAAAACATTATTAGCAATTAATATAATGAACATTACCAGTAAATGAAATAGCTGAAATATATCTTCATGTCATAGTTCAGGATTCTGTAACTGCACTTCCTTTTCAAGAAACATTGACAACTCCAATGACAGATGAAGCAAAGATTTTAATTATAAAGATTAAAATAAAATAAATTAAAAAGCAAATGAATTAATTGGGTTAGCTTGAACTATAGTTTATATGGTAGCAAAATATTATTGAATAGCTTTCTTTGGCTTTTTCTCCCCGCTCTTCTTAAAGCCATATTCTTCATAAATTATAAACAATTAAATTAATTAATATTAATTCAAATTTCATTAATCTAGTAATTATTCAATCATAATCTTTTTCTCTGTTGCTTGAATTAGTTGATTTTTTAAAATCAATTTGATATTTAAATTGTAGAAATAAATATAAATTTATTGATGATTTTATAAAGATTTCTGGGCAATAAAGAAATTAATTGCGAAATTTAATAAATAAAGCGATCAGACTTTATATAATTATGTAGTGACTTATATAGGTGATATTCAATTTGTTTCAAGATTGCCTAAGTGTGCTAAAAAAATAGCAATTTCAACTGATAAAATGATACTCATAGAACTGAAAAGTCATCTACTTGTTGAATTCTAAAACCTCAATTGAATATATTGGTCAATTGTTTGGACTGACTTTTTATTCTGTATTAAAAAACAGTTCAATATGTGGATATTTATCAAATGGTCATTTCTTAAATTTCATATTGAATCATTGGTGGTGATGAAATTCCAACAATTGGATTCACTTATAAGTATTTTAAACAACTTAGAGAAGTTTTTAGTCAATTGCATCTTGCTGGTTTGCTTATTGAACAACATGAAATAAATGAATCTATTTTCAACTACTTTATATAGCTTTATTAATATCTAATAACAATTTCATATAAACCACTCAATAATATTGATAATATAATCAAATCAAAATAATCAAATAGATCATACATCAAATCAATATAATCATGATTATTCATCAAAACAAGATATGAAAAAAAAAATTGCACAGGAACAAAAATTGGGGCATCTGAAGAAAATATAACAACTTGTAAATTATTAGCTAGTAGAAATGTTGGATAATCAAGTACAACAAGACACGATTAATATTCAAATGAATTTGATAATGCAGAGATATATATAAAGATTCAGATCAATATTTACAAATTATTGTAGCATATTTGAAAAGTTGAATATATATGAAAACATCGAAGTTGATAAAATTCCAAAATCAGTTGCTCTAGCAGCTCTACCATCAGTTCTGTTGTTCTTAAGAATCAAATAAGATACCACCATTTCAACTTCTATCACTTGAGGACTATAACAGTATAATTGATGAGCCTAAAAATGGAAATATTACATGTTTATCAAAACAGAACCAATAATACTTGTAGATATATTTCAGTTTTTCTAAAAAATTACCAAACAGTTTTTTATAATCTTATTTATCAATTAATCATCAACGTTTCCTTTTTTAAAAACGTTTTTTCTTCATTAAAAATGACCTTCAAGTTCATCATCATAATCATCAGATAAGAAAACTTCAAGAGGTGGTTCTACTAAAAGAAATTCTTTAAGTATATGGAGCGCAGGTGTGTCTTTAAGTATATGATCTTAGGGTTTCTGAATCCTTAATTAGCACGTTCACGCCAGAGCTTAAGAACATAGTTATAACTATCTAATATACGTAGCACCTGAATAACAAATTAACCATATTGCTGTTTTTGAACCTTTTGAAAATAATTGAAATTATAATGGATAGAAAATTAGTAAATAACACTGACCTGTCTTCCCTTTTGCCTGGAAAAATTGGCGATAGATATCATTCAAGTTATTCTTGAAATATGTATAACATCAGTTTTCTCCTTGAATAAGTTTGTGACTATTGTTTTTGAATTTCAAATAGTTTTGGACAAAAGAAAACCAATTTCCAACAAGAGAATTTGCCTTCAGGGTTGGGGAATTGGTATTTATAATCTTTTAAGTTTTAAGTTTGGGCCAATCAAAGGAAAGGAATGACGACGCGTCGATGTTCACCTTGACGGGTCGATCATTAATCCGGATCCGGATTCAGCTATAGCTATTACAAAACTACATGTACTTTCAATAATTGTAATTCATATCACAAATCAATAAATCATTTATTCACGTGTTAAATTATCAATCTTTAATACTTTAATTTAACCTATTGAAAAATAGTAGATGTAGTTAAAAGTAATAATCAATTTTTCTGTACATTTGGTAGCATGAATCATTATTATTGATGATCATTTTTTAATATAGGAAAAAACATTATTGATTTAAAAGTAATTCTACCTGAAACTTATAATCATAAAAGAAAACAAAAACTAAATTTATGAATGTAATAAATGTCATAAACGTAGAAAAGAAAATATAAAAGAATAGTAAAAATAAAAAGTGGAATAAAATAAGAATTAATGATAAATTTAAAAAAGAGGATATATAGTAAAATAAATTATTGAGAGAGATAGAAAAAAAGAGAAACATAAAGTGAAATAAAAAAATTTAAGTTAATTTAAATCAAGTTAAACTAAACTAAACTAAATTAAACTAAAATGAGTTAAATTTCAATAAAAAAAAGATATGATATTAACATATCTTGATTAGGTTATTTATTATTTCTAATGTACATGTAGACCAATTAATAAAGTATAGTTTTTGAAATTATAGTTAATTAGTTGTTGTAGAAAAACAGATTTGTGTAAAATTGACTGCGAATAATTATTTGATGAACAATCAATTATAAACATCTATTCAATTAATATTGATTCAAATTTCATTATTCTATCAATTCTTTTCCAGTATTTGATTTCTTTATCACCTAAACTAGTTGATGTTTTGAATATAAATCTTACATTTAATTTCTATAAATAAATATAAATTTATTGATGATTTTATAAAATGTTTCTGGGCCCTAATTTGCGAAATTTAATGAAGAAAAAATTATAGCGATCAAAACTTTATATAATTCTAGCTGAATACTACTAACATATCAATGATTGATTTTATATTAATTTGTTATAGATTTCATATTTGAATATGGTGATTTATTTAATTTAAATTAATTTGAAAATTCATTTTTTTTTATCATAAATTTGTATTTAATTTTTAAAAACACCCTATAATATTAAATTTATAATTGCATGCAGGTATAGAAATCAAAATTAATGCATGGAACCATGCAATGGAAATAGAACTCGATCGGCAACTATATATAAGATGCAGGAACAGGCTGATCAAATTTTAATTTTAAGTGTGCAATTTAATTTATTTTATATAGCTGTATGAGTTTAGAATCTTTAGATCGATGGAACTAAAAACTATAAATTATTCTGAAAGCAACTTAAGCTACTTAATAATTGAGTGAATTCAATAAAATCAGCATATTCTGGTACCAAGTATAAAGGTTTATAATATAATTATATTGGGAAACAAAATTGAAATTTCTTTAAGAGGACTAAATTGTTTTGATGGGTTATAATAAATGATTTTGGATTAATTGAATAATGTTCTTGAATATTGATTATCAATAAGTTTGATAGAAAAATAGCAAAGTTAATCCGATATATATGGACCATGCAGTTGAATTATTTGAATTTAGGAGATATTTTCGATATTTTTCACTGAATTTTCATAATCACAAATAATAGCAGCTGTTGTAATAACTTGATCATCATAAATCTCTTGATATTGAGAAAATAAATTAGAAATGGGAGTGCTATATTAGTATTAGTCTGTTATTGATATAAGGCAAACATTTGATTCTGTAATTATCAAGCAATTACACTGAATGCGGAATCAGTGTAGACTAAGTTGAAATATAGCAACGTTTAATTGATACTTGATACTGAATCTAACACAGTGAAATCAATTATACCTAATATTGCATATTTGATTATTTGTAATGGTCTTGTTGAATATGAAAAAAAAACTGATAAAATATCTATCAAATTCTAACAGATGTTGAAAAAAAAATCATTAACAGCATGAGTAGCAACAGTAAAACTGAATGGTAATATAGTATTTATTCCTAACGATTCCAAAGCACAATTTGATAATTAAAAAATATTGATAATAAATAAAACTGATCAGTTTTTTTGAATTCAAAATCATAGAAAAATCGTACCGCTGTTTTGTTGTTATTGAGAACCAAATGAGATGCCACCATTTCAACTGTTATCCCTTCAGAGCTATATTAGGCTTGTAAACTTATTGTAGTATCAAACCTGAGATGGAGATATTTCAAATATATATGAAATTAAAGAATGAAAGGTGCAGAAGAGTGAGTGAAACATGCTTATATAAAGGTTGTTGACTTAGAGTATGTTGCTGTATTTAGCAACAGCCGAAACAACTATACTCCTTAATATAACGACATTTTATTTAATTATTACCCTAGTCATATAAATAGTTTTGAATTCTTTGAAAGTATCTTTGAAATTTTAAAGGATAGAAAATTAGTAGATAACATATTGACTTCTCTTTGGAGACTCTCTGAACTGTAAACATTGATGAGAAATAACTTTCCAGTTATTCTTGATATGAGCTCATTTATTTCATTGAATAAGTTTCTTACTACTTTTTCTTGGATTTCAAGTAGTTTCAGATAAATAAAAGCCCATTTCCAGAGAATTTGCCTCTGAAGTTGTGGAATTGGAGTTTACTATCTTTTAAGTTTGGAGCAGCAATTAGGAGAAGAACAGCGACGCGTCGGAATGGTCGATGCTGAGCCACACAATTTGCCCCAAAATCAGATATATGTTATCAACTTATCAAGTGATTAGAACTCCTACTTTTATCTGTAATTTTATAACAATACTATACATTAAAGAGTTCACTATACAATCATTCCTATTATCAATCATCAGAAACTCAATAAAGGTGTTACATCAATTATTTTGAACACTTTCAACTTCTTCAGAACTCATTTAATATCTTCCAATGTCGCCATCAAGAGAACCAATAATTAGAGCTGCAACTCATGCTGGATCATGGTATACAGGTTCACAAAGTAGACTAAATACTCAATTAGATAATTTGTTATCCAATGCTCCAAAAACTGTTACAGGTGCTAGAGTTGTAATCGGACCACATGCAGGTTATTCGTATGCTGGTCCAACATTAGCTCAAACTTATAACACATTTGATCCAACTAATATCAAAAGAGTATTTATAATGGGTCCTTCTCATCATGTTTATTTTAAAGGATCAGTTTGGACCACTGGTTGTGATACTTATGAAACACCTTTAGGTGATATTCAAGTTGATTCAGAAGTTATTAATAAATTAGTTAATCAAGATCCAAAAATGTTCAAGAAAATGACATTAGATGCCGATGAAGAAGAACATAGTTTTGAAATGCATATGCCATTTTTATACAAAGTTACTGAACATTCCCCTAACGGTGTTCCTAAAATCATTCCAATTATGGTTAGTGCAAGTGATGAGAAATTTGAAAAAAAATTAGCTAGTTATTTAAAGCCTTATTTTGAAGATGAATCAAATGCTTTCATTATTAGTACTGATTTCTGTCATTGGGGAGCTAGATTTGGATATACTGCTTATACACCTGATGGTAAAATTGATCATATTAGAGATTTAAGTTATTCATCTAAAATTAGTAGTAATTCATTACCAATTCATAAAAGTATTGAATCTTTAGATAAAACAGCAATGGAAGTTATGTCTACTGGATCATATAAAGGTTTTAAAAAATACATTTATACGACTGATAATACAATCTGTGGTGCTAAACCTTTAAGTATTTTAATGGCTGTTATGGAAGACTTCTTAGGTGATGGAGATTCTAGTAAATTCAAGTGGATTGGATATACACAAAGTTCTAGTGTCACTTCAGCTCATGATAGCAGTGTTAGTTATGCTAGTGGTTATGCTGTAATATAAAGTATGGCTACGTGATATTTGTTCTTTTAAAACGATTCTTTTTGTTTTTATGTGCTTACTTAATGCATGTTAATTGATATTGAATTTTTGCTTAACTTGGTTTATGATTTTAAACCACTTTTACTTTAATTATCCATTTAGTAGTTTGATGGTTGTTGTTTTCTTGTTTGTTATGCATTATTTGATTTTAGCAGTATATTTCAATAAACGTGCTTGCTTGATTCTTGGGGTTCGGAAACTTTTATTTTTGTTGAATTTTCTTTATTATTTAGGATATTATGGGGTTTATGGCTGGGTTTGGGACTCTGTGTGGCAGTGGATGCTATGTTGATTTATTATTTTTTTATGTGCTTCATTACAATTATAAGCTATGTATAGCTAGACTTTCTTCATTTTGATATACACATTTTTTTATAAACATTCTACCATTTCTTTTTTTTAATACACTTCAATGAATGATACTTGATTATTAAATCTCAGAATTGATGGGACAGTATACGCTATATATATATGCTAATTTTGTTCTTACTTTCTATTTATGAATGATCTAATATATATAATTAAACTCCAATCCACCAACCACAACTTAATTCAACTATTCTCACCTTTATAAGATGATATTACATCCATGTATGTATGACTGACTTAATTGCAAGTTGCAAGTCAGTTACAAATTACAATTTGATTTACAAAGTCTTATATATAATTACATCGATCTATCAATTAATTGTAATTAAACATGCATACAATTGTGATCCATTTAAAATATCCAGCTAGTAAGTATTCAATTAATAATTAAGGCTAAATCAGGGTAGTCAACTTAGTAAATATTATAAATCTAAAGCCCGGGGAATGATAGATTAGATCATGTGAACTATACACAATTAAAATTTAAAGGAACGAAACTCCATATATCCTATTGATTCCTATATACTGTATAAGTTCTGAAGAGGCTACATAACATCTTCATAACATAGAATCATAGATTCCATATGTATGTTCATACATAAACCACGTACATATGGAAATTCTAAAACAAAAAGGATTTGGTTAATACAAAACCGATTTCTATGTATATCAGTATAACTAATTAACTATAATTAAGCCTTAATTCTGTATATGTCTTCATGATATTCTTGATATATACGTAAGTGCAATTGCATATATATGATTGTATTCAATCTTGAATCAAGTTAATTATATATAGTTTACAGGTTTACATGTTTTAAGTTCTGAATTGGTTATAAGTTATAACCTATAGCTATATCACTATATCATGCATGTAAGTTCATAATTATAATTAAATTGTTTTTAGAACAGAATACATTCGATATATCTGAGTAGTGAATACATTGTAAATTGTAATTAATATGATTAACTGTATAGTAGCTAGGATTCAGGATTTGATATATATGATTCAATATTATTCATCATAAGTACATGTACAATGTACGTATATATGTATATGTACATTAACTTCATTAAGTGTAAATCAGGTACATATATGAAATGTTGGGTAGGCCCAGCCGGATGCAACAGGAACAAGGATATTCAAGAATTATAGAACTATAAATTAATTGAAACATAAATATAGGAAATTAATAGTTATTATTATAATTAATTGTTCATCCCAGTTAAGAAATTTGAACGACATACCGTATAAATTAAGAAATTAAGAAAAGGAATTGTTTCTCTATTATCATATCATAGTTATTGAATCGATTCGAATTAATGTTATAACTTATAGATCATCATATAATACATGTATACATGTATACTATAGTATATTTTTGGTACCTGTGGTTATATAAATATCGGTCATAAAAAGTTGTTCAAAATTATATATAGCAAATGGGCAATGTACTTTAATTATAATTCAGTTTCTAATATTTGATAATATTTCAACTACATGCACATGCATGTACGTACGTACAATATTACAATATACAGCATATATAATATGATTATTACATCTATAGTATATATAAGGAAAATTATAAGTGTTTAATTATAATTAATATTTGTTATAATTGTTTCTTTAATTAATTCAATTTAATTGAAAATTTAGTGAAATTAATTTCATGGTATATATAATTTAATTAAAAATCAATTAATGGAAAAATTTATATATAGACACTAACAACGACTAACTAAATACATGTAGACAGTATAGCCTGGAAACATATTTTGTAGCTATACCATTGGTCAACCTAAATCCTCTACATCTAAAATTAATCGATCCTTCAAAGTTCACACATCGATCTATGAAATTTCAATCTTTTAGTTTTTTTGGAATGATTTCTCTATTGAGTTAATTATAGGTATAATTTATTTGAACAAACATATATTAGTATTTACAGCTTAAATAGATTTTACTGGTTATTATATATACCAGTATATACCAGTATATAACTGTGAGTTACAGTGAGTAACATGAGTAACATGATACTAACATCCATCTTTTCGGTTTAATTTTGGATGCAATTTGAGATTTCGCTTACATATGTCGCATCGATTAATTCTGTACGTACGTTTTTTTTTTTTAATTGATGCAACTGGTTTAAATAGGAATTTGAATGAAAGAAAAATAGCATAAGTTAACCCAATCTATACTACCTACAGCAGTATAGTGAATGTGGTATTTTATCGTAGCTAGTATGTTTGGATTAATTCATATACTGTATTTACAGTAAACTAAACTAGATTTTCAAAATCAATGAAAGGGGTGAGGGTGAAGGGGTAGCAGAATAGCTAGTTTTTTTTTCCTTGATATAAAAAGTACCTAAATAATTAATTAAGCCATTCAATTAATCATCAACAACTTAATAATTAACAATTAAGCTATAGTATATACATGTGATGTGATATATTATATCAGTATACGTAATTAATTCACAAACTTTCTATATATATATATCGATCAAATTTAATTATTTAATTAATAAATTCAACAAAGATTCTATATGAAATCAACTCCGGGAGATTTGTTTATATGTTGTAAATACATGTATCTGCCTGCAACAATTTTCCAATAAACAGTATATATATCAATTGATCAATTAAATCCAAAGCATGTAAGTTGGCGGTAGATACTTAATTCAGAAAAATCTATATCCAACTAAACTAAATATTAATCAGTTATTTATAAATTTAAATTTTCTATAAAAATTTATACAAAACTCCCAAGCCGCATTGCTGCAAGATGAAGCCGCTGGAGTTAAGCCGCTCAATCTATTATATTTATAATAATGATCTTCGCATCATGCACATGTGTGCGGCTCCCACATTTACCGCGATCTGCCTTGAAATCATATCCTGAATCCTGGTGTATTTACTTGCACTTATACAAATTTAAAGCCTTTATCTCTAGCTTTTGATATGAATAATCAGACTATTTCTAAAAGTCTATACATACATGCGAAGCTTTAATCAATCTTTATTCAGGTATGTGTAACTTTAATTATTAAACTAAAATTAGTAATACTACATGTAGTAAATTCCTTATAAATTTAGGGATATACCTGGAGAAGCGGCGGTATATATGTTCTTTGCGAAAGTTTAAATATGTGAAATTCATACTCAGCAGTTAAGGTTTGGTGGTATATTGTCAAGGTAAAATTTTTAATTAATTGAATTATAATTAATGAATGAACAGATCGATCAGTTTGGTGTGTTTCCTATAAATATCCACGCAGAGTACCACTTTCTGTTCTTTTCTTTGGGTGTTTCTAATTCTAGAGGAACTACATGTACTCCAAAAGGTCCTTTTCTTTTCCATATCACCCCCTTACATCGCTCTTATAGCCAGCATATCGTTATCAATATCCCCGGTTAATCCTTACATCAGAACAACAACAACAAAAGAAACATTCGAATAGTCATAGTGAGAGAGCCCCAATTTGAAAAAAATCATAATTCACCTACACATAATTCTTCATTAAAAACTTGTTTCTTTTTCAGCCATGGACATGAGATCATTGATAAACTCAAATGATTCTGAAAATTCAGTTCAAAGTTCAGAGTCACCCCCAAGAAAAACAAGTGTTTCATCAAAGAGTCGTAGATCAGAACCTATACCAGAAGAAATGAGGAAACATTTACATATTAAATCAGAACAAAGAAGAAGAGAGAAAATCGTAGATGGGTTTCAAAGGTTGAAAACAATGGTTCCAACAATTCAAAAAGAAAATGAATCAAAAGCTCAAATACTGAAAAAAACAACTGAATATATTGAATCGCTGAAATTTGATAATCAACAATTATTAATACAATCAAATCATTTGAAATCATATTCAATGCAATTACAACAACAATTAGTTCAAAGTGGTATAACTCCAACTCCACCTAATCAAATAGTTCATAGTGTATTAGCAGGTGGCCAACCTTATCCAGCAACATCAACACAAATGCAACAACAACAACAATATTCTCCATATTCTTATGGTGCACCACAACAGGGATTTACATATGGATCATATCCTGCTAATACTGCTCAACAAAGATCAGGTCCTGTATTACCTCCAGGAACCACATATTACCAATTAGCCCAACCACATCAACAACAACAGCAACAGCAACCATCACTACCGTCACTGCCAGCACAACAACAACAGCAACAACAGCAACAGGTATATGGAACCCAGTATTACCAAGGGTATAGTGGCTACCCATCAACCTCAGCTACTCGAGACCAGACAACTCCAGGTACAACTGGTTATCCTTTGCCTAATCCAACAAGTTTTCAAGGTCATTCAGCTACACCAGGTTATCCAAGACGGCAATAAGTGAATGTATTCTAAAAGAATATTCATCTTCAACATTCAATCAATATTATTTAAAGTCATATTTTACTCCTGGTTTTCTTTCCAATTATTTTTTCATTTTAATTTTTTGCCAGGAATGATATAACTTGCTTCTATACCCCCCATTTTACTTACTATTTGTGCTTTATTTTTTTTTTTATTCCTTTCATTTGTCTTTTCCATCAATCAATGAATCCTCCTCATTTATTAGAATTACCATTTTGAATTAATCATTATAACATATACCATATATTACAAGATCATCATTATTGATAAATTGTTATTACTACTTTACTTTAATAAAAACTCCTGGTGCAACTTTCTTTATTCCTTATTCTTATGCTCTCCACTTTCTATGTATAATAACATCTTGTTGTCTCTCACTATCTATCTCTTTTTTTTTTCCAATTTCAAGTATATTATTTCTTTATATTTGTTCAAGAATTCAAACGATATTTTCTTAAGTATATATTCTTTTCATTTTCAATTGATATAATTCGATCTATATAATTCTTTAATTCTTTTTACAAATTTAGTATTAATATGCGAGTCTGCATTTAAAAGAATAGGTAGCAGCATCGAGTCGACGCTCTTTAACAAATCCATGTAACAAATTGTTATAATTAAATTAATTGAATTTAGTTAAATTATTCCAATTAATTTATAACTATAGCTATAATTTTAGTGAATCGATAAATGTTTGTATCTAAAAACCAGCTATAGTAATACTTTTGTTTTTTGCTTCAATGTTAAATTAATTGTGCCTATGGACCAATACATATATGGCTGTTTATGATTTGAAATTCTTATATAATTATTAAAATTTGAAATTCTATAAATATATAGACACATATATATATGCTTATATATAGTTTAATTAAAGTTGTGAATTATATAATTGTCTTAATTTATAAATTTACTTTAATTTTGAATATTAAAGCTTAAACAGCTATATTTAGCATATATTCGACCATGGTCCTTAATTGGGCCCTTGATTATAGGGCCTTGTATACATATTTCCAGGGGAGATAAGGAGATTTGATTCATTTGAATTAATTGAATATTGATATTTATTTATTAACTGCGATGAAACTTGTTGTTAACGTTGAACTTGTACTAAATTGATGTATATGTAATTGGTGGAGTTTGCACCCAAAACAAGAAATTCTTGTGTGAGAGTGAAGAAATCGGATTTAGTTCGGCACTGCCGCACCGCCATGAACGCGCGGACAACGGCAATCGGCTATTCATCTAAGATACATCTTACTCTTTTCGCCGATACCGCGAGCGATATATCATTGTAGCTTGTGGTTTGTAGTTTGTAAACTGTTGAACAAAATCCAGTGATATATGATGTTGAAATAATTAAGTGATCTTTCACGATTAAAGGTTTAATATTAATTAAGGGTTCTCATGCAATTAACTCCTTTTTGTGGGTATGCTAATTTCGGGTATCGATGGGATATAATTTATGCTATCAATTTATTAAATTATTTTAAATTAATTAATTATTTAAGTAATCCAGGGAACGTTTATTTGGCAGGTTTATATGTAGAATTAGGTTTATGTAAGTACCATTTCGTCATCAATATCTACATGACAATTACATTTTTAAATGATCAAAATCAACAATATATAAATTAATTAAAATTTATATAATTAAGGGGAGAATTATATAACATATCCTCGATTTATATGTAAATGTAAGAAATGTAAGGTAAATGTACGCCTAGCTACATAATTCTACATTCTAATACACATTAAGATCAATATTGTGTACGTTTAGATTTCTATTTTTTCATGAGAATACATGTATCAGGATCTATTTTCAGTACTAATAGAATTATGTAGATGTATTCAGGTGATTATTTAACCTATAGTTGATGAACTTGATGCCAACTTGATTTGATTCTTGAACCTTTATCCTTCAAGAATCAAGATCGATTGATCGTACTTACTTATTTAGGATTAGTTAAGTAGATCGATGAATTCCAGAAACAATAACGGTATAACCCCATATATATATCATATATCATATATATATGCAGTATAAGATAATACAACTTGAAATTATTATACATGTAGGCTTACTTATAGGCAGTTATTTTTTAGGTATATTCCAGCAAAAAAATTATTGTAATATATATTTTTCTTTTCATTCTCCGTGAACCCATACAGTAGTTTATTAATTATTAGTTGAGAATTGTATCTACATATCTAAGAAACCGAAACGAATTAACTGTTTGTAAGTACTTGTGTATGGTTTATAGAAAATGGTATCCCTCTTTGAGTCTTTGAACAAAAGGATTCAATTTCTTCGCGTGAAAGTTGAAGTTGAATATTTCTTAACGAGTACTTCTACGATACAGGGTCTTACAAGATAATGCAAACAGATCCTTAATAAATCACAAGCTTGCTACCTATAAGTTTTCAAAAACAACAATAATTATTAATCATTATCACTCATTTGATGAATATTAAAAAAACAATATGAATATCCTTTCAACTAAAAAAACTGCTACCAAGAAATCAATTGAACAAAAGCATGAAATTGATTCATGGATGATTAATAGCTATCAAGAGTGTAAACAAATACCAATTGAATTACTTGAACAGATTATATATACTGTTTCTGATAAACCTTATGATTTCAATAATAATCTATTCCATGAAGATGATAAAGAAAATACAATTCAATCCATTATTCCAACTTTAAATCCTGATAAATTGAACAGCAATTTTAATAATAATTTCGATCAACAATACATGTATAATAATAATAACAAATCTTATTTAGGTATAGACACAGCAAATGAATTATCTGATTCTCCAACTTTAGTACAATCATATTCAAGTATGTCTTTAGATTCACCTCCTTCACAAACACAATTGGTTGAATTAATTAATAATAATGATGCTTCGATATCAATTGATGTTTTAAATGATGATGGTGAAATTGAATATTGGAAAATGGATTCAATTAAAGATAAACATTTCAATCCACAATTGTTTCAATTTCATAAACTTGATAATGAATATATTTCATCAAATTTAAATAATAATTATGAATTTTTAATAAATACATCTTGTCCTAAAAGTGCTTCTGAAAATGAATTGAAAAAAAATAAACTTATGAAAGATGAAGATTTGAAAAGAAATTGTTTGACTTATAGATACTCAAGGTACCCAAAAGGTTGTTTTATTAATGATACTACAAGTTCTAGTTTAGTTACAGCTTTATGTAGACTGTGTCCTCATAAAAAATGGATTCATTTAGATAATTTTAAAGATCATATGTCATTAGCTCATGGTATTGTTTGTGTTGACGAGGAAGAAGATAACGATGATGATATAGTTGTTTTACCAAAACCAAGTGCATTGTTTGAAGCTAGTCCAAGAGGAATTAAAAGATATCATTGTAAATGCCCTAAATGTGATAATTGGATAAGATTGGGGTTTCCTGAAGTTTTTGCTGAGAGTACAACTCAATTAGCTGATGATAATAAGGACCCAGTTATAAATGGCGAAGAAGAAGAATTGATTGAAAAGATTGGATTATTTACTAATTATTTTGTTCATTTTATGAATTGTTCTAATAATGTTTAATTTGGTTAATTTGGACTATTTTTTTATTTTTCAGTTTACTGTAATTTTACTTTTTCTTTAACTTGTGTATACTACTTATTACTTTCTTTTACTGTTATCTTTAGAACTCTACTATTATTATTTTTCTTCTTTTTTTTATTTGAAAAACTCTTTACTAAAATAATTATTATATACTTTCTTTCTTTTTTAATATAAAATACAAATCAATTGTAAAACATAATTAATATTAGAAAAATAATTTTTAAGTAAAAAAAATACAAACATAATAAACCAAAAACAAGCAGACTATATAACAAACAAATAAACAAACTATTATACAAATAAAATTGTTTCACAAACAAAAAAATTAAAGAAAGAAACAACACCAAGAATAAAAAAACAAAATATATATATAACAAAACGTAAACACAAATAACAAAACAATTAGGAAAAAGAACAATTAAAAAGAGTCTCTGATGTAAACTAAGCTTATGATGAATTCATTAAACCAGCAGAGAAAGCTAAACCCCAAGTTCTACTTTGACCATCATCTAAATGAGTATCACTCCAATCATCAGAAGAATAGAAACTATATGATGTAGTAGGATCAATTAAAGCTTGATTGATTCTTAAAATACTAGTCCAACCACTATCAACATCATCAATAATATCAGAAATTATATCATTCCATTCTTCTTGAACAAAATTGGAGACTCTAATTAAACCAGAAGCAGGAGTAATTGGTAACATTTGAATACCATGGATATATTCAGTATTTGTACCGAAATATGTTGTATAAGCTAATTTATTTTGGAATAAGATACCAGCAACTTTATTACCAATATATTCAGATGGTTCAATTGTATTATCAGATTGGAATAAATAATAACTATTGATTGAATTTTTCATAATTGATAAGATTAAATCACCTCTGTATTCCATTGATTTATCACCAATTACTGAGCCCCATAATTTCATACCATAATAACAATTATAATCTTCAGAACTTGATTCTTGATTTAATCCATCTCCAGCATCAGTTAATCCACCAGCCCATGAATGACCATGATACCAATCAAACATTCTTGAGACTGGAAAATATGAATCTTCAGTTGATGGATTGATAACGTCTCTAATTAATGAATTAACCCAGTCTTGATTATCAGTTGCCCATGTACCATTGTATTTAGAATCAATGTAACCAATAACTGCAGCAGCATGAATGAAGTAACCATAATGGAAATGATGATCATTATAATGTGAAGAACCATAATCTAAATCTGTTTCACCACTTTGACCTGAAGATGAAGTAACACCACCAAATTTAGTATCATAAATCAATGGATAATATTCAGTATTGTTAATAAAAATTGAGAAAGCATCTTTTAAAGATTCTAATGTTGATTTAGTGACATCTTCATCATCAATGATTTCAGAAACTGTTAATAAAATATAAGCATATTTATCAAGAACTTTACCTGCTGTATACATTGAAGTTTGAGATGCTAATAAACTTGGAATATCAACTGATAATTCAGAATTAGCAACTGAAGCAATTAATTGTAATTGATCTGATGTATAAGATAAACTATCAGTCATTATTTCAGCATATGGTAAGAATTGAACATCTAAGTTTAAAGTTTCAGATAATGATAAAGTATTAGTTAAGAAAGCATACATTGTACCTTTAGTTGGAGAATATAATGAAATACCAGTTGCAGAATCAGTTGTATCAGAAATTAATGAATCCATTTGATGAGGTAAAGCAAATATTATAGTATTACCACTTGCTGAAGCACCTTCAGTTGAATAAACAAATTGATAATTGGCATTTGAATCACCTTCAATAAAAGTACCTTGAACTTCACAACTTAATGGGTACATACCTGCAGCTTCATCATAATAAGAAACACCAGAAGATGGAGAAAGAGCAAATTGAATAATTAAACCATCGATTGCAGAATTACCAACAATTGTATTATAATCATCAACAGTTAATTCAAAATCATCAGTTGAATAACCATTTGGTAAAGTAACATAAATTAACCAATCAAAATCATTAGCTAAACTAACTTTATATTTTAAAATACCTTCAGCTAAAGCACTTGAAGTTTCAGCAACTAATGAACTAATACCAACTTGAGAATTAATTTGAGGAACTAATTCACCATTATAAACAGCAGAACCAAAACCCATACCTTCAACTAATGGAATATCAATATAATTATCATCTGAACCATCAGTTAATGTAACTAAAGCAGACATTGATTTCATATCAGTAACTTCAATTGCAATATTATCTTCAGAAAATGAAGTTGAACTAAATATTAATGAACCAACTAAGATTGAATTTGAATAATATGAAGCAGCACCATTTGAATTATCATCACCAAAATATGATGAATTTGCATGTGAAATTGCAATACCATAATATGAAGATTGAACATAGAAAAATGAGTATGGGAAAGTAAAAGCTGGATTAGATTGATCATTTAACATTAAATTTGAATAAAATTTATTAGTTTCATATGGTGTATCACCATTATCAACACCTGAAACAATAGAGAAGTCTAATTCCTCACGAGAGAAAACAGAAGGTGGTGAATCAGTTGAAATTGGATCAAATAAATCAATTGTTGATGTTGATGTTGATGTTGATGAGGTTGAGGTTGAAGAAGAAGAAGAAGAAGATAATGATGATGAGGTTGAAGATGACGAAGAGGAAGAGGTTGAAGAAGAAGAGGTTGAAGAAGAAGAAGAAGAAGATGATGTTGATGATGATGAAGAGGTTGGAGAAGAGGTAGAAGATGATGAAGAGATCAATCCAGTTGAACTTGAAGATGAGCTATATGAAATAGTTGTTTTCAAAAGTGAGATAGATGATGATGATGATGATGATGATGATGATGATGATGATGAACTAGATGTTGTTAGAGAAGATGAAGAGCTATCAATGGTAGATAAAGAGGTTGTAGAGCTGGTATTTGATGATGAAGTAGAGCTAGAAGAGGATGATAATAGAGATGAAGTAGAAGATGATGATAATGAGTCTGAAGTGGAACTAGTTGAAGAAGAAGATGTTGATAATGAACTAGAAGATGATTGTGAGGTAGATTCAGATGACGAAGTACTAGTACTGGTAGGAGTAGAAATTGTAACAGCATTAGTTAAAGTTGAAGGATCAATAGTAGTCTTTAAAGAAGTAGAGATCGTGGAAACAGAATCAGATTGAGTTGAAGTAGTATTAACAGTACTAATAATGGTACCTGTAGCAGGTGTAAAAGTAGAAGGTATATCAGATGAAAAGACAGTTGAAGTTGTAGTTGAAGCAGATGATTGAACTGTTGCAGCAGCTTCAGTTGGATCAGCTTCCACTGTAGAAGATGTAGAAGCTGAGCTTGAAGAAGAAGAAGTAGTAGCTTCATTTTCAGTTGCAGTAGATAAAGCAGAAGTGGAAGTTGAAGAAGAAGCAGAAACAGTAGTAACTGCATTTTCAGTTGTTTCACTAGGTTTATTACCTGTAACTGTTGTTGTTGAAGTTGAAGCAGATTTTCTTTTAAGAATAGTTGTAGAAACACTTGTATTATAAACAGTGACTACCAAAAGACTTTGAGTAACCACATCTGTAGTTGTAACAGTATTAACAGTTCTTAATTTTGTAACAGTTTTAGCTGAAGAAAAAGAAGGAATTGTTATAAGTGTATAAGCTAATAGAATAAATTGAGAGAGAGATATTTTCATTATTTGTAACTAATTAATATATTGTAATTAATAATATTGTTTATGGTTAATCTAATTTGAAAAAAATAAGGAACAAATAATATATTATAAAGCAAACTAGGGAACATAAAGAAATAATAATTTTGGGAACAGCAAGATTAGAAGTTTATATAAACCCATACTAATGGTTTTATGAATTAATAAAATGCAGTTTAATCATTTTAGACCTAAGCAACCAGCCATTAGTCTGTCTTTTAGATTTTGTTGTAGGTAACCATCTGTAATAAATTTGATTGAATCATGATCGAAGCAAGATTGTGCAGTTGAAAAGGCTGGTTGATTTGGCCAAATCATACTGATTCATACATACGCTTTGAAGTTTGAAAGAAATGGCTGGTTAACGTTTTTAGAGAGCGCTCACGTGACATTTAGCACGTGATGCGAGAGCCACAGGGCCGCTGAAGCCGCAAGCCTGAGAGCCGCTTGCAATTTTCCATCCGTGCACCGAAATTGGATCAAATCGAATTGTTGTACGTATAAACATCAAAAGGGAAAGGGAAAAGGTTCATAGAATAACCATATTCTGTTAATTCAAACATCCAACTGAAATAATAACTCAAATTAATAAGATGTCACAGTCTTTGGAAAATAAGAAACTTTTCATTGCTCTTCATTATATTCTTTCTTCTGGTTCTCCAATTGAATCAATTACTACTGCCTTGGATAAACTGATTTCAGTAGTTTATAAATCTTCAAATATAAATACTGATAATGAATTTTATATTGATTTACATACTGTCTTAGAAGCATTATTAATAAGTTTACCTGAAACAATACCATTAAATATATCAATAGAATTAGTTAATTCTTTTTTAACAAATTTCAAATCTTATAGACCTGATAATGAAGAAAATATTGATGAAATTATAGATGTTCAAAGTTTATTTGAACCTGATCCAATTCCAATTTTATTATCCAATCAATTACATTTATCTGATGAATCAATATCACAAACTTTCATTACTTTAATGGATTCAATTCAATCTAAATTATATAAATTATCTTGGGAAATTGTTCCATTAACTGAAGATTATTATCCAAATATTTTTTTTAATTTTATTAAATCAAAAATTTATATTACAGATTTAACAATTAATGATTTTCAATTCATTAATACTGGTATTAATGATTTAAAAAAATCCCCTTATTATTCATTAAAATTAGATAGATGGTTAGATGGGTTTTATAATCCATTAAATAATTTATCTAAATTTAATGTTGTTCCTCAATTAGTTGATTTAGAAACTTTTATGACTCCATATGAATTTATAAGTAGTTTAATGGATACAGTTGTCTCTAAATCATTATATGATCAACTTTTATTAAAAACTGTCTCTCCATATTGTTCATATATTGAAAATGGTTGGAATTATTTTAATCAATGGCTAATTCAATATGGTGATAATTTAATTATTCAAAAAAATGATAATGATTTAATTCAAGGATATAAATCTTTATTAGAAATTGTTAGACAAGATCAATTTTTAAAAAATCTTTCAAATAATAAATCAAATATTAAATTTGAATTTGCTTCAATTTTATTATCAATTATTTATATTTGTCCAAAACCTTCATTAGATATATTTTTAAATTCAAAAGAAATATTAGTTGATTTAAAATCTTTTAATTTTATTGATTTAAATAATAATAATGAATTAACTCAATTACCAAATAATTCTTCAATTAAAGTTATTGAATTATATAAAATTTTAATTCCAAATCAATCTTTTTTTGATTCATTAGAAAAAAATATTGATGCAGGTGAAAGATTATATGAAAATGAATTATCAATTTCTGATATTTTTGAATTATCAAAATCTGATAATAATAAACAATTACAAGAATTAACTAAATTCATTGATAATGAATCAGTTTATGGTAAAAGTGCAAAAAAATATGGAATTTTATTAAATTCAGTTTATTATGTTTATAATAAAACTTCAATGTTTAATAAAGTTGAAAAAGATCAATTGGATAAATTAATATTAAATAAATTATTAGATTTAAGATATTTTAAAACTTTATCTGATAATTTCTTACCAAATTATTGTACTTTATCAAATGAAATATTACATGATATAATAATTAAACAAAGTTGGATTTTTTTTAAGAAAGCAAGTAATTGTGATAAAAAAATTGGTTATTTAAAAAGTTCATTAGATTCATTAAATTTAATTAAAAATTTAGAAACTACTGAAGCATTTAGATTAAAAAATTTAATTGATGCATCAAATGATTTATTAAATTATAAATTTTATTTTAAAATTGGTGTACCAATTACACCAAAACAAATATTAGATACAAATGATTCATTTAAAATAATTGATAAAATTCTGGAATTGAATGAAAAATCATATTTGAATATAGAATCATTATTTGAATTATTAAAAAAATTAAAAATTGGATTGAATGAATCACCGTCAAGTCCAGATGAAGAAACTGATGATTATTTATTAACTAAATTAAAATTAAAAGCATTAGATTTTGCAGTTATTTCAGATTTTCAATATTCTTATAAATTAAGTGAAGAATTATTAAATTATTCAATTGAATTAAATCAATTAAAAAATTTTAAATTATTTGAATTAATTCAATTAAATTGGTTTTCATTTTTTCAATTAATTAAAAATGAATTTTTAGATAATGATAATATTAATAATAATTTAATTAAATTGAATTTAAAATTAAATTTATTATCAAAATTAATGTTGATTGTACCAAGTGAATTTAATTCAAATATTTTAGAACATTGGCAAATGTTAAATAGTGAAAAGAATGATTTAAAATTACAATTATTAGAATCAAATCATCCTAATCAAATTTCAATAAGTAATCATATTAATGTTACTAGTAATAATCATACAACCACTACTACTAATATCACAAACAATAATAGCAATAGTTTAGGTAATTTACAATCAAGATTACAAAGATCAATTCAAAGTTCTGCTAATGAAGTTCTACATAATAGTGAAGGTGGTGACTTGGGTAAGAATATTATTGGATGGATTGTTGGAGCTCAATGAAACAAGTTCATTTATTTTTTACGTGTGTGTATAATGTGTTATTCTTAACTTACTTTTCTACTGTATAATTTATTTTCATTTTCAATAACATATATTGTGTATACAACTTTATGATATTAAATCAAAAAAAAAAAAGAAAAACCCAAAATAAATAAAAACAACCTATAAATTAAATTAAAAAGAAATCAATTCATATCATCTTCTACGACCTATCCTACTAAGTATACTTGACTTCTGCTTTTCTCTTTCTCTCTCTCTATCTCTATTCACTTGAGTCAACCAATAATCTGCATCACCGACATTATCTTGTAAATTCTCTAATGTTCTAATTTGAGATGATTCATAATTATTCTTAGGCACAATGTATTCTTCTTTTTCTCTCAATTCAACTTCTTTTATAGCTTCATCAACATTTTTTAAATCTTTATAAAAATCAACAACTTTAGGATGTGTTTTTATCTTAGTTTGATCAAAATTCATAACTTGTAATCCACGTCTATTAACAGCCCTTGATAAAGCAACATAAGCTTGACCATTTTCAAAAATTCTTTTTAAATCAACTTTAACTAATGGTAATGTTTGTCCTTGAGATTTATGTATTGAAATAGCCCATGCTAAAATCAATGGAATTTGAGTTCTTGAAACTAAAGGTCTATCGTGTTCATCTTCCAAGCTGAAATTCTCAGCTTCAACTAAAACATCTCTTGTTTGACCATCTGTTTGAATGAATCTAACTAATGGTAATCTACGTCCTTTTGAACTTGAATACATACTGTTTATTAATGCTTTCTTTCTTTCAATATTATTTAGAACTGAGATTGGAATTGGTTCTTCTTCTTCTTCTTCTTCTTGTTCTTCTTGTTCTGGTTGTTCTGGTTGTTCTGGTTGTTCTGGTTGTTCTGGTTGTTGATCTTGTTGTTGTTCTGTATTTTGATTTTGAATTTGACTTTGAGTTACTGATTCAGTTTCAGCTTGACTTTCAGCTTGAGTATCAGTTTGAGTTTCCATTGCTTCTTCTGTAGTTGTATCATTATGAGCTTCAATTGAATCATCTATAGTTGGAATTCTTAAATTTTCTTGATCAGTAGTAGTAGGACCTGGTTGTTGAAATTCTTTCATTAATTGTTTCTCAAAAATTGCTTTCTTTCTAGCTTCTTCTTTAATCGTTTCTAAGAAATCAAAACAGTCATCTTCTAAATCGCTATCTAAATCTTGTGGATTTTCAACCAAATGATGATTATGATTTGTATCTTTTTTATAATGTGTAGCAATTTTTTCCATTTCATCATCAATTACATCACCACCATGTTTCCAACTATTTAAAAATGTATAAGTATCAGGATCCATAAATCCAATAACTTTACCTAATGATCCATTAACTAAAGTTGAATCCATATTTTTAACCATCATTACTTGAGCACCTTTTTTCAATGGAATTCTTTTTGGAGCTAAGAAATTTGATAATAAATTATTTCTCATTTTTTCATCTCTAATTGAACCACCATCAATTGCAGTAAATACAACTTCTGAACCAGGTAATGATTTAATCATTTTATTATTTGAAATTTCAACTTCTCTTCTAGTTGAAAATAAATGAGCTGGTGTAACACCAGCTTTATCAGGTAAAATTCTACTTAATGCTTTCCATTTAATAATTGATCCTTTAGAAATTGAAGCATTTCTAACTTCTTGTAACATTTCAACAAATCCAGTATCACCTTTTTGTCTGAAAACTTTTTCTAAAACAATTGTATATTTAATACATTCTTTCCAAGTATCAGTTTCAAATGCAAATTTAGCTTGACCAGTTTTTGAAACTGGTGGTAATTGATAAAAATCACCACATAAAATTAATTGAATACCACCAAATGGTTTTGAATTTCTTTTTAATTTTTTAGCAATTTCATTTAATTTATCAAATAATGTACCATCAATCATTGAAATTTCATCAACTATTAAAACTTCTAATTCATTCCATGCATCTTTTTTAGTTTGATTTCTTTTAATTTTTTTTAATAATTCTTTAACTTCACCTTGACCTAATCCAATTCCAGTAAATGAATGTAATGTCATACCACCAATATTACATGCTGCTAAACCAGTAGAAGCAGTAACTGCAACTGAACCTTTTGGATGTTGTAATTTTAATGCTTTAATTAATGATTTTAATAGTAATGATTTACCTGTACCTGCAGAACCAGTATAAAAGATAGATTTTCCTTGTTTTGCTAATTCAATAACTTTATTTTGTTCATCACTTAATACTATAGCTTGATGAGATTTTTCAACTTTTTTATTTGGATCAGGCAGATCAGTTGGAATTGGTTGTGATGATGATGGTTCTTCTTGAATTGTGTTAAAATTTAAGTCAGGTGGTCGTTCAAAAATTGATTTGTTTTGAGTTAAGAGCATGAGACTTGGTTGTATTGATCTTTTTAATGATGGAGCTTGTTTTTGTTGTGGTTGTTTATCATCTGTTGGAATTGCTTTACTTGAAGCAGAACTTGAAATATTTCTAAAAGGAGAAACTAATTTTCTAGAAGGAGAATTTGATTTTCTAATTGGAGAAGTATTGTTGTTATTTAAAGTTGATAAATTTCTAGATTGAAAAGGAGAACCAGAATTAGAACCTGCTGAAGTTGAAGGATTAGTTGATGAATTCATAAAAGGGGAACGATTAACTGGTGATGGCATTCGATTGTTCTTATAATTTTTAGTTGGAGTTAATGGAGGTATATTATTGTTTCTATTATGATAAGCATTATTAAATAGTTCAAGTGAATCGAAATCATCTTTATCATTATCAATTATCATTTGATCTAATTTATCAACTTCTGTAGTTGTTGATTGTTGTTGTTGTAATTGTTGCTTTCCTTTGATTAATTGAGCTATTTGATCTAAAGTTTTACCTCTATATGCTGGATCACTCTGTGTCAATTGATTGATTATATTTAATTGATGATTTAAATCAATTTTTTGTTTTTTATTAATGTTTATTAAAATAGGATTATCAGATAATGAACTAATTGAACCTGTATGATAAGATAAGTCTGAAACATTTCGTTTAGCGTTGTTCTGAATGTTATTTACCATGATCCTTGAATAATTGCCAACCAATCTTCTTAGAACATACATAAATGATTAAATTAGTAGTAATTTCCCTATAAATCCCACTGAAAACACCAACTTTAAAGAAAGTTATAAACTGTGTTTGAAATCAATTGAAAATTCTTAACGCGTCTGGTGCAGAGGAGTGTCGGAATATTTCCGAAAGATTTCAGTGAAATTTATTCAGATTTATTCATTATTCAGAGTATTGGGGTTCTTTCTTTCTTTCATGTGGAAGGGGTATATAATGTGGTGGTTATCTTTGCTCTTGTTCATCAATATCATCAAAGCTGATCAGACTAAGTATCCTCATATCATCATTGGTAATAAAAAACATACAAGTTGTTTCAAGTTTAAAACAGATGAATCAATATTAGATTATCCAATTTCTTATCATATACAACCACAATTGATCATATCATTGGATGATGATAATTCAAATTATGATGAAGATTTAATTATAGAAAGTTATATATTCAATTTAGATTATGTTAAAGATTTGAATATTAATTTCAAAAACAATGAATTTATTTATGATTTGGATGTTTTGAATGAATTAAATGGATTTAAATTTCCAAATTGGAAATTGAATGATGAATTACCTGAATTGAATGAAGTTTTAAATGAATTGTATAATGATAATAATCAATTAGAAATTGTTTCTTCATTGTTGAATCCAATTGATAATAATAATTTAACTTTTGATATTGTTAATGATGGTATTTATTGTGCTTTGTTTCAATTTAAAAATATTGAATTTCCTGAGAAGGTTGATTATAAGAAAAATATTGCTTTAGTTAAAGATAAAAGAATTCATGGATTGGTTTCTTCTGTTGAATTCAATGTTTTGTTTGATATTTTTTATTCATTTATTGGTCATAGTATTTTAACACTTTTATTTGGTTATTATATTTATTTTAATAGATCTAATGATGTTACTGAATTAGAAATTACTGGTTTAAATAAAAAAAATGATGATATCACTAATTCAAAAACTACTACAAAGAAAGGTATCAAGAAAGATTCAACAATTAAGAAAAAGTCCTTACAAATAATACAAAACAAAATTTTATTTTTTATTATACTTCGATCAATTGATTATTTATTAGATTACATAGTATTTCAAGCAATAAATAGAGATCAAGATGTATCAAAAAATATCTTAAAACAAACTTCAATTATTAGAAGTTTAAGTTTGTTTACAACTTATTTAATGATTTTTTCAAATTCATTTATAATTTACAACTTCTTATTATTATCAAATGGCAATTTATTCAACAATTCATCTAATTCATTATTCAAATCAATAACTGGTATTTATTTTATTGAAAAATTAATTTATCAATTATTTAGAATTGATCCGCTTGGTGAAATTATTTTTTTGGAAAAAATTGTTATAATTTTATTAGGTTCATATTTAACAATTAAAACATATAAAAAATTAAAAGAATTTAAATTAAAATTTAAATTGATTTCTAGTTATATTATAGCTTTATTAGTTTTCAATTACTTTTATATCTTTGATAATATTTTTGGTATCAATCCATTTGTTTTCTCATTTGTTGTTTCAATTTTGATTATTTTGATTTGGTTATAAGTGTGTATTTATTTCAAAACTCCATTTTTTCTTCAATTTAAAATTCAAATAAACTTAAAACCCATTATACATGTAAAGTTAGATATAGATCTAGAAAGATAAATGAGGTCACGTGCGTCTCGGAATCATAATTCCTATACTTAGTGGTGTACTGCTGTTAACGTTTCAACCGTTCCCATGAAAATCGTTGCAAGATGTTGTTGGAAGTTGAAATGTTGAACTATTTTTCATTTTACAATTTCCAATTTATTAGATTATTGGCCATGTATGTTAATGTTATAATGTGTTATATAATGTGTTAATTGCTGCTGGAAATTATCTGAAAAAACAAATTGGTTATTACTACTTCCTTCTATATCAAACAACTAAAATACTCAATATGATTTGGCTAATACTATTTCCGTTAATCATAATAGATATCATTATTATTGTTAGTGATTATGGAAGTTTTGATGCTTTTAATATGGAAGGCTCTATCACGGTTACTGGTAACCAAAAATTTGCATTTTGTTTTGAATTAATAATGAATGCTTATCAACCTCAAATAACTATATCATCAGATGATGATACCTCAATTTATCGGGACGGTTTTATTATTGAAAGTTATTTGTTTAATAATGAATTAATTGAATCTTTGAATATTACTTTTGAAAACATTGAAAGTTGTTATGATGATGATGATTATTCAAATAATAAATGTAATATTGATTATTCAAATTGGTCAGAAAATGATGATTGCCCAGAATTAGGTGAGTTTTTAAAAGATTTATATGACAAAAATAATAATTTAGAAATTGTTCATTCATTATTGGATCCAATGAATCAAGATAATCTAACTTTGAGCGTTACTCATTCTGGTTTTTATTGTAGTTTTCTTCAATTTAAAAATATGGATCAAACTGATATTAATGAACTTGAAACTAATACTGTTTTAATTAAGTTTACCAATCAAAAAAGTTATAATCCTTTTGCTATCGGTGATTCTTCGATGTTAATGCTATCACATCAGTGTTGTATGATCCATGGCAGTCTAGCTATTTTATTTACTTGTTATATAATTGGTTGTTATATTTATTCAAAAATAAATAGGTGTATTGGAACTAGGAATAAATCAGAAGTTATAAGTGAAAACATTGAAAATCATACTAAATCAGAATATGTTAATCATGATATATCAATTGTTAATAAGAATACATCAGTTGAAACAAGATCTTTTAATGATGAGAATCAAATCATAAATTTAAATAAAAAAGGTGAAGAGACTGTTACTGAAGATATTAAAGCAGCTCTTGCTGTTGCTAAAAACGACGATGATACTACATGCACTTCTAAAATACCTAAAACAAACAAAGCTTCTGAAAATGGTGAAATTACAAACAAACAAATTGAAAATGATTCGACAATTAAAAAGACCAGAAATAAAAATATTGTATCAATCCAAAAGAAACTTTTACTTTTCATCATTCTTAGAACAATTCAATATGCCTTAGAGTTCCAGATATATGCAATTAAAGGGGATTGTGAATTTAGATTTGAAGACGGTAAAGTTCCATCTGATGTGGAAAATACTTTAAGAGAAAGTGCAATTGCCGTAGTTACCCCTCTTGAAGTATTTTTTGCAAACATTACTAATTCATTGATTCTATATAACTTTCTTTTAGTGTCGAGTGGTAAAGTCTTTAATAATTCATCAAGATTAATTTACAAATTCTTAACTGGTAGTTACATCATTCAAAGACTTATTTATGATTACTTTAATAAAACTCCTGTACTTCATCTTATCATTTTCTTATATGAACTAATTATATTTTTATCTGGATCATTTATGACATTCAACACTTATAAGGAATTAAACAAATTAGATAAATCAAACAAATCAAGATTAATTTTTAATTATATTATTGCACTTTCAGCAGTTTTATTGAGTTTATCCTCGTCTGATGGTGCATATGGTGTTTCTAGATTTGCTATTTCATTTGTTTCATCAATTTTACTTATTTTGAATTGGTTATAGACTTTAGTTAAAACTGTTGAATCTTGTGATTATAAATTTAATTTCAATTGAAAGTTATCTTTAATTTCAGCTTAGCTTGAACTTTTGAACTTTTATAAAGCATTGCATGTTTATATTATTTTTTTTTTTTGTACTGAAGGTTTGATCTTTAATTTAGGTCAATTTGATAATTATATTAATTTAACAAATGTATTATTATTATCACTATATTTTTTCTTTTCTACTTATCTTTTAGATTAATTGTAATATGATCGATTAATTAATTTGCATCTACGTATTGTATACCCTTAATTGTGGTACGGTGTACTGCTGTAAATTCTGTAATCTTTGAACCATTCGTGAAAACGGTGAAATGTTGAACAACTTGAACTATAACTATACTATTTTTCAGCTTTCATACGTACTAATTGAATTCCAAAACTAGCCAATTAAATTAAATCGTGCATGCCTGCAGTACTTGAAGTCTTGAACATTAATTGAAATTAAAATGGAAATCGGAAAATCACAGACAATTTAGGTAGTACGTTAACAATTGAATTCGAATTTGAAACTTGAAGTTGAATTAGCACGTTAATTCTTGATGATATGTTATAAATTATAAATACATGTATGATATATGATCTCAAATTTTGAATGTATTTCAATTACTATTTCTATCGATCTTCTTATCAATTGAAATGTTCAATTAATAAACAATGTTTTGGTTAATACTATTTTTGTTCATCAGTATAGTTAAAGCTGATCAAGCTGTACAAACTCATTTTCTTACTGAAAATCAAAAGTGTATGCATTGTTTCAAGTTCTTAGGACATACACAAGTTTTTTTTGAAACTCAAATGATAATATCATCTGATAAGAATTCAACTTATGAAGAAGGTTTATTCATTGATAGTTATGTGTTCAACCTGGACTATATAAAAGGTCTGAATATTAGTTATGAAAATACCCTATTATTTTATAATCCAAGAGCTTTCTGGAAATCTGAATTTCCAGAATGGAAACATCCTCATGATCCATATTTAGATGAAGCTTTAGATAACTTATATAATCAAAATAACAATTCAGAGATTGTTCATTCATTATTGAATACAATGAATCAAGATAATTTAACATTCGATATAACTCATGGTGGTTCTTATTGTGCTTTATTTCAATTTAGAAATTTTCCGTTTTTCAAAGATGAATATGATGAAAATGGTATGTTGAATTTTAAAGAAATTTATGAAATGCCTGTTTATAGTATTGATAAAAATACTGTTTTAGTTACGATTGAAAGAAATTATATATATGCTGACTCAGATGAGGTTACTCCCGTTACTGAAACGTATTACTCTTTTGTTGCTCACACTCTTCTAGCTGTTTTGTTTTCTATTTACATTTATTTACATAAAGATTCTGATAAATTAGAAATTAGTACTGATCAAGTTAAAAGGAATGAATCAGAAGTAACTATTGAACATGATAATGATGATATATCAAATAACCAAAACTTAAGGTCTATCAATGAAGATTATAATATTATAAATTTGAATAAACGATGTGGACATGATACTTCTGAGTTTGAAGATACTGAAATAAATTTATCTATGAAGGAAATAAATGATGAAAATAGTGATTTAACAATTGAAAAGCATAAAAATAAGAGTGCTTCATCCATTCAAAAAAGACTTTTATTTTTCATTATTCTTGAATCAGTTCTATATTTTTTACAGTTTCTAATATTGCAAAATATGGAGAATTTCCATAACGAAGTTAAAAATGGTCAATTAACCAAGTCATGGATGATGAAACAACTAATATTTTTTCCACTTTTTCTTCTTTTCGAACTGTTAGTTTACATTGAACATTCATTCATTGTCTATAATTTTCTGTCATTTTCCAATGGTAATTTCTTTAATAATTCATCTTCTTATAGATCATTGATTAATTACATAACTACTATTTACTTCATTCAAAGTCCCTTTCAAAGTGTCATTTTCCGTTTTGCCTATGATTTCCGATCCATATTAATTGATTTTATCATTTCTTCAGAAGAAATGCTTATATTTTTATTTGGATCATATCTAACAATTCAAACTTATGAAAAGTTAAACAAGTTAGAAAGACAAAATATGTTTAGCAAGTCAAAATTATTCAACAAATCAAACAAATCAAGATTAATTTTAAGTTATATTTTTGCACTTGTGTGTTTATCTATTCATATTTATGATACCATGGCTGATGGTTATGGTAATCCTTACTCTCCTGATCGTGTAAGTAGATTTTTTGTTTCATTTATTTCATTAGTTATACTTATTTTGATTTGGTTATAGGGTATGGTCACGTGGGAATCGGAATTCTAATTCCGATAATATGTGGGTTCTTCCCCTACAACTTCCCTTATTTACGTTCTTTTTCATTTTTATTTTGTGGTGTGTATTTCTTGTAATTTATATCTACTCTCTAGTACTCTAATATTGTGATTACCACCTCTTAAACCTCTTCAAACCCACGTAAATCCACCAAACTGCCTTCTGGTGCACTGCTGTCGCCCTCTCTAAAAAAATCAAAACAAAAAATCAACCAAATTTAAAAAAATCATTTTCTTAACCCTTTATAACTATTCCTTTTCTATTTCTACAATTCATTCAATCAACATATATATTACTGTATCTTTCATTGATACTTTATTCTCTATACTGTTAATAATCACTTAGCATATATTGTTTGCTGCTTTTTGTTATACTTCAATACCTTAGATCTGGTTTCCCCTTTTTATCTTCATTATTTGCCTCTGTGATTATTATTATTATTTATAACTTTTTATAAATCAATCATTATGTTGATATCTAAGAAACAACATCTTGAACTCTTAGAATTGGTATGTCAGTCTCTTGTTATTTTGATTTCAATTTCAATTATTTATTATATACTAACAAACTCTCCTTTATTCTATTAATAATTTAGGCTAAGCCAATTAAAGATCATATAGATCAATTAACTAATTCATCTATTGATGAGTTCATTAAATTAATACAACAAAAAACAAATGAAAATTGGAATGGAGTTTATGTGGATTTATTCCATTATATCCCTGTTCTTAATAGAATTGATGAAATCTTAGAAGAACATATTAAATCATTTGAATTAAATAAATTAAATTTATTAAAATTACAAGAAGTCCCAATTAATCAAGAAGTTATAATAGTTTCAGTATTAGATTATTCAACTTGGCTATTAGAGCATTCAAACAATGGTAAAATTTATAATTCTTCTGATCGTGTTTTCAATTTATTAAAATCTTGTTCAATTAATATTAAATTATCTTCATTAAAATTGTGTTGTTTATTAGGTGAAAAATATTCAACTGCTGATGCTACAAGTTCAATAACTCCTCCTGAAGCCAAAGCTTATCTCTTAAGTTTAGCTACTTCTTTTCCACCTCAAATAACTCCTATTTCTTCAAAGCCAACTTCAATTGAAGTTTCTAATAATAACAACAATATCTCAACAACTTCTTTATCATCTTCTAAAAAGCATCATAAGAATAAACAAAAGAAACAAGATTCTTTATTACATGTTAGTCTTATGGATTGCTTATCTCCTGATACTGCATTACCTTCAAAATGGAAAATTTTAGATTTTAAATATTATCATTCAAGTCCTGATAAAAAGAAACATTCATCAAATATATCAACTACTTCAACGATAGAAAGTCCGAATAAAAAAAGATCAAAGAAACAAATTTTAAATACTCAAGGTAATAAGAAATCCAAATCTGATAAGTCATCATCATCATCAACAGCTCATCATAATAAAGATAAATCATCATCAAATGAAGGTTTATATCATTTTTTATTAAATGAAGATACATTAAAGAAATTATCTTATCAACAAATTTATGATAAAGCTCAAAATGTTATACCTAAAGAAAAATGGGATGATTTTGTTTTATCTGTTTATATAGCTAAAGCTTTTAATAATAGATCATTTGAAAGTATTCAATTAAGACAAAAATTAGTTCAAATTAAATGTTATGCAGTTGCCTCTGCTTGTCGTTTCTGTACTTATTCAGCAGTTTCAAGTTCTGTTTTTGATGAAGAACCTTATTTATTAAGTTATATGGCTGATTTAATTAATCCTGATAATAATATTGAATTTGATCCTTCATTTGCAAGTTTGAAAGCTTTTGTTAGTATTTCAAGTAAAAAGGCTGGTGGATCAGATTTAATGAGAGCTTTAGGTGGTAATGTTTCACATGGTTTATTATTTCATATTTTTAAAAATATTTTAAAAGCTGCTAAAGATAATAGATTAGATTTAAATCAACAGTATTTAGATTATTTTTTTGAATTAGTTGCTAATTTAATTAAAAATAACCACTTGGTTACTTTATTAAGATCTGCTGGTTTGACTCAAATTTTATTAGAATTTTTATCTTTAAGAAATGAATTAAGAATTACAAGATCTTTATCAATTCAATTAATTGATTTATTAATTGATTCATCACCTGAATCTTTAGATGATATAGTTGAAAATAGTGGTTTCAAAATTTTTATTGAATTATTAGAATATGAAGTTGATTTTGCAATTAAAAATCCAGATTTTCAAAATGGTGCTCCAAAATTAGCAAGTATTAGTTATTTAATAACATCTAAACAAGTTGATTGTATTAATTCTTTGTTACAATTGGTTATTTCTTTGTTGGCAAATCATGCAGGTGATCGTATGAGAAATTTATTTGATTCTCCTTTATTAAAACAATTAATTAAAATTATGAATACTCCAGATTTATTTGGTAATGAAATTTTAGGTAGTACAATATCATTAATTGGTCAAATTATAAATAGTGAACCAACTGCATATCCAATTTTATCTGAAGCTGGTGTTATTGATACATTTTTTGATAAATTTAGTGGATTTTTACGTAAATCAAAAGATTTATTACATGAAATTCCAGATACAATTAATGCAATTTGTTTAAATAATATTGGTTTAAATAAAGTTACTGAATCTGATTTAATTGATCAATTTTTTGAAATTTTTAAAGATCAATCAATTTGTAAAGAAGTTTTAAAATCTGAAGAAGTTAAAATGTTAGGTGAATCATTTGATGAATTATCAAGACATCATCCTGAATTAAAACCATTAATTGAAAAAAATGTTTTAAAATTAATTAAAGAAACACCATCAAGAGTTTCATTTAATGAAATGGAATTCTTTCAATCTGAAAATAGATCATTATATTATTCAAGAACAAATGATGAAATTTTAAAAAATGAATTAAATGCAGAACCTCTGCTGACTTGGGAAACTTGCCCTCAAGGAGATATATTAGAAAGTGCTGCTGTTTTTTTGGAAATGTTATTAGTTAGTTATCAACATAATTCAAATCATTGGAAAGAATTTTATAAAACGATTGATGTTAAAGATTTGCTTAAATTTGTTACAATTGAAAATATTACATTTGATTATGTTAAATCTAATTGTATTGATGCAGTTTCATCAATTTTAAAATCTGTTGTTGAACAAAAGAAAGATGGTGGATTTGGTTTACAAGATTTACTTGATGAAATCTTTAAATATTTGAAAGAAATTAATGAATTTATCTATTATGATAATGATGATGAATCATATTTTACTAAATTTGATAAAAATTCAAAAGATGCTAGTCTTGAAGGTGGTAAGATATTATCAAAGATTGGTATTTTAAATTCTTTATTTTATGTTTTAAGTGATGTTTATGCTTCACCAAATAAAATGACTTTAGCTAGAGTTCAATTATTATCAAAAACTTTTCAAACTGAAATTAATTTACAATGTTTACATGAAATGGTTATGTTTTATAGAAGAATTGTTTTAGAAGAAGTTATTGGTCATGTTAAAACACCAAAATTAGCTACAAAAGATTTTATTTCACGTAGGTTTCAACGTTATAGTATTGAAATTGGTGAACCTGATACAAGTTTAAGAGATTGGGAAGGTACAAGTGCTAAATCTAAGAATCTATCAATAATGTTTTTCCATTTTTCAAATTGTCAGTCTTGGTTAAGATATACTTTTGCTACATTATGTAGATCAAGTGGTGATAAAAGACAAGAAGCAAAAATGGGTCTGGTTCCAAAATATTCATTACATATTGTTAGTGAATTTACCAATTATTTATTAGATTCTTTGAATAATATTAATACAACTAATTTAGAAATTAAAACTGGTTATTATTTGTTAATGACTAATCAAATTTATACATCATTATTTATGAGAGCAAGATCAACTGATCCAATTTCTACAATTATGGTGATTTGTCTTTTACAAAATGGTACTTTAATTAAATTAAGAGAAATAGTGATTGAATATTTTAAGCTTTTGATTAGATTAGATAAAGATGACATTGAAAAACATTCAAAAGCAACCCATGCTGAAATTGATTTATCTTCTTCAACTCTAAAATTAATAAGTCAAATTTTAACAATTTATACACAATTATCTGATAAATCTAAAATTTATCCAATTTCAGCACCTGAAAAAATTTATCCTGATATTAAAAAAGATAATACATTTTATTATTTAGAATCATTAGCATCAGTTCAAATTCAAATTTCCTTAGCTAGTTTTGGTTTATTAAATGAATTGTTATCAGATGATGGTGAAGTTCAAATTTTAGAAAAGAATCCACAAAATATTCCATTACTTTTAATTGAAAAATTAGTTATATTAAGTAAGAATTTCTTCACAACTGTATCTACAACTCAAGGTGCTTTAGCTTTTGGTGGTCGTTTATATCCAGCTAATTTTAATGAAGCTGTTCCATCAAATTCAAAATTAGAATATTTAGGAAAGCTTGGTATTCCATTTCAACAAGCTGAAAAATTCTTAACTTTTTTCAAAAACAAGTTAGATTGTTTATATTCTGAAGATTTGGAAGGATTTACTGAAACTTATGAAGAAGAATTAGGTGATATTGATTGGAAATCTGTTGGTGAAAAAGCAAAAGAATTTAAATATGAACTACCTCAATTACCTGAACCTGTTCCACCTCAATATCAACATGTTTGTACATTAGATGATTTGAATTTTGTTAGAGGTGCAAATGAATCAAATTTTATTGAATATTGGATTCAAATGGCTCAAATATTTCCAAAAGCTTATGCTAAAATTACTGAATTATTAACTTCTGTGTTTGTTAAATCTTCATATGGTGAACATACTGAATTTAGTGAAATTTTAACTTCTGTTTTTATGAATATTTGTTCATTCTCATTTTCTGATTCAAATGAAGAAGATTCTACAAAATTATCAAATATATTAAAATTATTAGCTCATCTATTAGATGATCGTTCAATTAATAAGTATACTGATATCGTTGATAGTATTATTTCTTTTATAGGTGATGAATTAACACCTGAATCAGTTAGCTCAATTTGGTTTTCAAATGCTTTATTTGTTTTAGAAAAGATTCTTTCAGTTTGTAAAGTTCCAAAAGCTCCAGAAGTTGATAAATTATTCATGAATATTGATAATCAACGTATTCCAAGTGCTACATTTAATTTCCCAACTTATTATTCATATGATGATGAATCTCAACAACAATTATTTGATTTATTGATTTCAATTACTGAAATTGAAAAAGTTGAAACTGCTATTTCAATTGGTAGAATATTAATTTTATTATGTAATGGTGATGAAAATTGTTCAAAAATTTCTAAATCTCCAGTTATTAAAGCTTTAATTAAAGTTGTTCAAAAAAATACAGATACTGAAACTAATTTACAAGGAATTGTAATTACATTAATTAGATATTGTATGGAATCTCATCAAATTATTGAATCATATATTTCAAAAACTGTTCATCGTGTTTTATCAAGTGGTCGTAAGAAAGACTTAGCTACAATTGTTAAAGAATTCCCAGCTTATGTTATGAGATCTGATACTACATTTATTGATTGTATATCTGATGAATCTATATTGTACAAATGTACATCACCTTTGAAAAGTATGCTGATTACTGGTATTAAGCCTGAAGATAAGAAAATAATTGAAGAATCTGTTAAGAATGATGATGGTGATGTTGCAATGAAAGATAGTGATGAAGTTGAAATACCAAGTGCTTCTGCTGATAATACTAACCCACCTTCTTCTTCTCAAACTGGTAATGATAAATCTAATTATTCAACTGGTATAATGCAATTTTTACTTTCTGAACTTATGATTGTTGGTAAAAAAGATTTAATTTCTTCTCCTCCTCCTTTGCCTACTGAAGTTGAACCTGAAAATAATAAAAATAAAGATTTAAAAGCTAATGAAATGAATGTTTACAAAAATAAAGATTATTCTTATGCTCTGTTCTTATTACAAACTATTGCTGAATTATTATTCTCATATAAACAAGCTAAGACTGAATTTTTAACATTTTCAAAGAAATCTGTTGATCCATTTGTTTTAGGTAAACCTCGTTCTACTGCCTTAAATTTATTAATGCATCGTTTTGTTCCTTCTTCTCCATTTGCTATTGAAAATACAATTGAAAATAAAAGACGTCATATGTTATCATTAATTTCTGGTGTTTGTATTTTTGCTTTAGTTTCAACAACTCCAGTTAAAGGTATTGATCATGAAGATGTTAAATTGGTTGATCCTGATATGACTTTCGTTAGAAAATTTACAGTTGATATGATTATTAGAATGTTAAAAGAAACAAGTGAAAATGTTGCATCTGCTTTTGAAAGATATGGTAGAGTTGTTGATATTTTAAATTTGGTTTGTAAATTATTAGGAGAAGAATATGAATATGGTGTTAATACATCTGTTGATAAACGTTTAACTCGTCATGATTCCTATTTCTTTGCTGTTGAATTATTAGATAAAAAGTTTCCTTCTGTTTTATCTTCAATATTAGCTAATTTGGATGTTAATTTCCCACAAACTGAAAAAATCTCAAGCAGTATTATGAAATGTTTATCTTCATTGGGTGCAATTAGAGTTCAAAATCGTGCTTTATTCAAAGATGCTCATTCTGGTGAAGATGATTTAGTTCTGACTGATGATGAATTAGATGAAAAAGAAGAAACTCCAGATTTGTTACGTAATTCTACTTTAGGTATGTATGATGTGGAAGAAATTGAAGATGAAGATGATTATGATGAAGATGATTTCTTAGATGATGAAGATATTGAAGTTGTGTATTCAGATGATGATGATGAATCAATGAATTTAGATGATCGTGATGTTGGACGTCTCATTGTTGGTGTTGATGATTCAATTGAAGTTTTTAATGAAAACGATGCTGATGAAGAAATTGGTTCTGATGGTGATGAAGACGATGATGAAGAAGAAGAAGAAGAAGACGACGATGATGATGATGAACAAGGTGATTCTGTTGATGAGATACTTGATGGTGGTCGTTTTGTTATTGATATTGTTAGTGCTTCAGATAGTGAAGATGAAGATGATTCAATGGGTGAAGGAGATGATGATGATAGAGAAGAAGTTGATCATCATCGTCCTGAAGATGATGATGAAAGTGGTTATACTGATTTTGATGCCTCCGATATTGAATTAGATTTAGTTCCTGAAGGTGAAAGTGCATTTGAAGATGAAGATTCCAGTGAAGATGATGAAGATGGACTCTCAGATGATGATATTGAACTACTTCCAGATGATAACTCTGATGATGATAGTGCAATTTTAGAAGATTGGTTAGCTGAAAATGATAATTTAGAACGTCGTAGAAGACCGTTGTTCCGTGAAAATCGTGTTGAAAGACGTCGTCATGAAAGAGAAAGAGGAGTGGATCTTGATCGTCTTTTAGATTTAGAACGTGTTCGTATTAGCAATGTTGGTGGTGTCAATTTAGGTGGTAATTTACGTATATTTAGATCTGGTCCTGATGGTCTTGGTGAATTTGATATTCCTTATCCAACTGCTACTTATGGTGGTAATGGTACCTTTTCAATTGCTAATCTTGCTAGACAAGTGTTACCAAGACTTGAAACTGATTATTATTCTGAAACTCCTCAATTAAATGATTTAATGAGAATACTGGATGATCCAACTAGTGGTGTTCAATCTAGAGCTACTAATATTTCTTTAAGATCAACTGTTCAAAGATGGACTGAAACTACTCAATTATTTTATGGAAAAATTTTAAATAAAGAAGCTTGTAGAGTTTTACCAACTATTATTAATAATATTTTTGATAAAAGTATGAAAGTTGCTGAATATGGAAGAAAAAAAGAAAAAGAAAAGCAAGAAAAGGCTAGAAAAGCTAAAGAAGAACAAGAAGCTAAGAGACGTAAAGAACAAGAAGAAGCTGCTGCTGCTAGACAAGAAGCATTAGGTGCTGCTGCTGCTGCAAATGCTAACAATCAAGACGATCATGATCCTGTTTATGTTACTATTGGTGGTAGACCTGTTGATATCAGTGGAACTGATATTGATCCTGAATTTCTGCAAGCTTTACCTGAAGATATGAGAGAAGATGTTTTTGCTCAACATGTTCGTGAAAGAAGAGCTGTTGCTAATGATACAGGTGCAAATATTACTGAAGTTGATCCTTCTTTTATGGCTGCTTTACCTGATGATTTACGTGAAGAAATTATTCGTGATGAACAACGTGCTTCTCTTCAAGGTAATTTCTTAAGTAGACTGGCTAATCAAGTTGCTGATCATGATGATGATTCAGATTCTGGTTCAAGTGATGAATTTGATGCCCCTCCTCCTGGTATTCTACTTCCTGGTCAAGAACCACATTTTATTTCTGCTAATTTACTTCATACTGCCCGTCACCATCACACCCCTACTCGCATAGTTCCACCAATACCATTACAACAAATACAACAACAAGAACAAAATCAACAACAACCTCCAGGTCAGCAACAACAACAACAACAAATTAAAGAAAAGAAGAAAGAGAAGTTGTATTTTCCTCCATTAGTTGATAGATATGGTGTTGCTGCATTGTTAAAAATGATATTTGTTCCACAACTTTACTACAAAAGAGAAAGCTTTTTCAAAACTTTAGGTTTCTTGTGTTATAATAAGCAAACTAGAGCTGAGATTATTGCGCTGCTACTATACATTCTACAAGAGGGTTTAAATGATCAATCATCTTTAGAAGCTGTTTATTTACAATTATGTCAACGTGCTAAAATTCCAGGAACTTCTGTTGATCATTCTGGTTCAACTGGTGCTGCCACTTCAAGTGTTGGTAAACAAGATGAACCAAAAACTCCAATTAAAAGTGCATCTACTGTGAATTCTCTAGGTATTAGTGCTAGTTTCCCAACTGGTTGTACTAGTCTTACTGTTGCTACTCAAGCAATTGATGTTATTCAATATTTATTAGAACATGAAAATCATATGAGATTCCATTTCTTAACTGATCAAGAAAATAATCCATTTATTAGAAAATTAGGTAAGAGACATAAATTGAAGGATTCTAGTTATAAATATCCAATCAATATCTTGTTGAATCTATTAGATCATAAATTAATTAAAGAGGATACCAATTTGATGGATATTTTATCACGTACTTTCCAAATTGCAACAAGACCATTACAAATGATTAAATCTAAATTATCTGGTATGGATGAAGCTGCTAAGAGTCATTTTAAAGGTCCACATTTACCTATTATTCCAGATAGAAATTTGAAACAAATTATTAATATTTTAATTGCTGATGAATGTGCTAGTAAAGTTTTCCAACAAACCATTGCTTCAATTCAAAATCTTTCAGTTTTAGATAATGCTAAGATTGTTTTCCCTCATGAATTATCAAAAAATGCAACAAGTTTAAGTAAATCAATTTCAAAGCATTTAAGAGAATTAGTTAAGGAGATGCATACAACAACTGAAGATGTTAATAGTGATGATTATCTTCCAGCATTAAATAAATTTTCATCTGGTTCATCTGATCAAGCTAAATTATTAAGAGTTTTAACTGCTTTAGATTACTTATTCAATATTAATGATAAAACTAATATGGATTCTCTGGAAGCTAAAGAATTGAAAGAATTATATAAAAACTCAGCATTAGGACCATTATGGGGTGCATTAAGTGATTGTTTAAGAATTTTAACAACTAGAGATGATTTATCATATATTGCTACTATATTATCACCTTTAATTGAAGCATTGATGGTTGTTTGTAAGCACAGTAAAGTTGAAAGCTTACCAATTCGTGATGTTTTAAGATATGAAGAAAAAGTTCGTGATTTTTCAAGTGAACCAATTGAAAGTTTATTTTTCTCATTTACTGGAGAACATAAAAAGATTTTGAATCAAATGATTAGACGTAATCCAAAATTAATGTCTGGACCATTTTCAGTTTTAATTAGAAATCCAAAAGTTTTAGAATTTGATAATAAGAGAATTTATTTTGATCAAAAATTACATCAAGGTAATGAAGATAAAGATGATTTATCAATAACAATTAGACGTGATCAAGTTTTCTTAGATTCATATCGTTCATTATTTTTCAAAAATCCTGATTTAGTTAGAAGAAGTAATTTAGAAATTCATTTCCGTGGTGAAGAAGGTGTTGATGCTGGTGGATTAACTAGAGAATGGTATCAAGTTTTAGCAAGACAAATGTTTAATCCTGATTATGCTTTGTTTACTCCAGTTGCATCAGATAAGACAACTTTCCATCCAAATAGAACATCATGGGTTAATCCTGAACATTTATCATTCTTTAAATTTGTTGGTATGATTATTGGTAAAGCTATATTTGATGGTTATATGTTAGATTGTCATTTTAGTAGAGCTGTTTTCAAGCAAATGTTAGGTAGACCAGTTTCATTAAAAGATATTGAATCATTAGATTTAGATTATTATAAATCATTAGTTTGGATGTTAGAAAATGATATTACTGATATTATTGTTGAAACTTTTTCAGTTGAAACAGATGATTATGGTGAACATAAGATTATTGATTTGAAAGAAGATGGACGTAATATTGCTGTTACAGATGAAAATAAACAAGAATATGTTAGATTAATTGTTGAATATAAATTACAAACATCTATTAAAGAACAAATTACAAGTTTCTTAGAAGGATTCCATCAAATTATTCCAAAAGATTTAGTTTCAATATTTGATGATCAAGAATTAGAATTATTAATTTCAGGTTTACCTGATATTGATGTTGATGATTGGAAAAATAATAGTAATTATGTCAATTATTCTGCAACATCTGCACAAATTCAATGGTTTTGGAGAGCTGTTAAATCATTTGATCAAGAAGAAAAAGCTAAATTATTACAATTTTCAACTGGTACATCTAAAGTTCCATTAAATGGTTTTAAAGAATTAAGTGGTATGAATGGTATTTCTAAATTTAGTATTCATAGAGTTTATGACTCAACTGATAGATTACCTTCAGCTCATACATGTTTCAATCAAATTGATTTACCTGAATATGAAAGTTATGAAAAACTACGTGGTTCTCTATTACTAGCTATTACTGAAGGTCATGAAGGTTTTGGATTTGCTTGATCTTTTTTATTTTTTCATTGTTGTTTTATTATTTACTATGTTATGTATGTTTTAAAAGATTCATTTTTATTATACCTTTGTCTTTTTTTTATTTGTTTTTATTATTATTTTATTTTATTTTATTTAATTTGCTTTTTTTTTTCTCTTCAAAAAATACCTTTTTTTTATTTGTTATTTATTATTGATTTTATACTTTTTGTTTTGTTTTGTTTTTGCTTTTATTTGTTTATTTGATTTAGTTTTTATTGAGATTTTATTTTTACTTTTGTAATAAAAATGGCTTTAGTTGTTTTAAAATTAAACTTGATAAGATCAGAAAAATGCGCTCTGAACTGATAGTAAAATTTAAAGAGAAACCCAACTTTATGTTCTTTTTTCTGTAGTGTAATCATCTATATCCAACAATGTCAGGCCATAAGAGAGTAAGAGGGCCATCTACTAGTCATAGCTCAGGTCCAGCTAAGAAGCCCAAAGTTGATCCTTCTAAATTACAACAAGTTAGAGCCAACTTTCTTAAGAAAAAACAAGAAAAAGAAGATGAATTATCAACATTAAATTCAATTTCAATTCATCCATTACTTCAAAGGAATAACAACAATAATACATCATCATCATCACCTGAACCTGAATCCAAATCTAAACCTAAACCTAAATCTAATTTATTCAAGAATTTCAAATCAAGACCTGGATTTTTAGTTAATCCATATTTAACACAAGAATCAATTTCAAATTTAAGACCACAAAAAAAATTACAATTAAATCCAAAAGGTAAATATATTGAAAAAGCAAATGAATTAAGAGAAGAATTAAAATTAAAAAAACTAAATCAAGATAAATTAAATGAATTAAAATTAAAAAATTTATTACCAAATGATTTAAAAGGTGAAGAAAATTATAAACCAATTGAACCACCAATTATTGAATGGTGGGATAAATATTTATTAAAAGATAAATCATATGATTATATAGATGATTCTAATAAATTGACTTATAAAGATGAAAAAAATAATGAAAATCCAATTACAATTCATATTCAACATCCAGTTCCAATACCACCTTCATGGAGTAAAAATGAGCCTCCACCAAAACCATTATATTTAACTAAAAAAGAATTAAAAAGACTACGTAAGAATATAAGACAAGAGAAATTAAGAGATATTCAAGATTCAATTAAAGTTGGTATAATACAAGCACCAAAACAAAAAATTAGATTACAAAATTTAGCAAATGTTTTAGCAAATCAATCAATTAAAAATCCAACTGAAACTGAAATGAGAATTAAGAAAGAAATTAAAGAAAGAGAAAGATTACATAAAGAAACTAATGAATTAAGAAAATTAACAATTGAAGAAAAACATGAAAAATTAGAATTGAAAAAAGAAAAAGATTTATTAAAAGGTGTTTCAAGTAATGTATTTAAAATTAATAGATTGATTAATAAACAACATTTATTTAAAGTTGATATAAATGCAAAACAATTGAATTTAACAGGAGTTTGTATTAGTTTAAATGATTCAATTAGTTTAGTTATAGTTGAAGGTAGTGAATTAAGTATATCAAAATATAAAAAATTAATGATGAATAGAATTAAATGGAATGAAAATGTTAAACCAAAAGTGAAAAACAATGAAATGGATGTTGATATAGATGAAGATATTGAATTAGAAGATTTATCAAATAATAAATGTGAATTATTATGGGAAGGTGAATTATCAAATCTACATTTTCATAAATGGACTATGTATAATTTTGATAATGAATTTGATATACTTGAATTTTTAGGTAAATATAAATTAGAAAATTACTGGAGACAAGCTACTGTATAATCATTTAATGTATACTAATAATAATAAATAATATTAATAATGACTATGTAAAATATTTCATTTATTTATATGAATTAATTCAAACTATTTACAAAAAGAAAAACACTTAAAATTTATAAATTAAAACATAACCCAAAATTGAATCAATCTATTCGTCAATCTTAGCTAAGATTTCAGAGTCTCTGAATAAAATAAATTCTTCTTTAGATTCACCAACAGTAATAGTACTACCACCAAAACTTGGAATTAAAACTTTATCACCAGAATTAACAGATGGTTTAACTAAAGCACCATCATTAGCTCTGTAACCTGGACCAACAGCAATAACATTGGCAATATTTAATTTAGCTTGATTCTTTTCTGGAATATAAATACCAGAAGAAGTTTGTTGTGCTGCTTTAACTCTTTGAACTAAGATTCTATCTAAAGTTGGTAAAATTGATTTAGCTGATTTAATAAAGTTGGACTATTTTCAATTGAAAAACGTTAGTACGATGGTCGGAATTTGTCGTTCTGCCAGCATCATAAGAGTAACATACCATTTTTGATAAATATAAGTATTAATTGGATGTTTTGAACAGGAAGAAAGGAAGAGTAAAAACCACAACTTCTCCAGTTTTCCACTTTAAACTCATCAGAAATTTCGAGAAAAAAAATGAGGCACGTGACTTGCACATCACGTGCAGCTAGTCACGTGTGCGACTCCGCCACTTGCTGTGCTCGTGGCGCATTCGGCCAATCACAGCGCTCAAAACCACCGAGATTTAACGCCAATTCAAACACCAAATAACCAAAATACATCTGTTCATGGTCTTTCTAATCAATTAATCCCCATTCAACCAAATTATTCAATTGATATCAATAAAATGGCTAATCCATACGTTATCTTCGGTGCTAAAGTTCCAGCTCACTACGTATGTACAAGTTTCAATTCTATTTGATTGGTTTGTTTCAAAACGTGGTTTATCGGTTTCAATAAAGATATATTTGATTTTGTGATTTAAGTTAATTGATCAAGTCAATTTTAAAGGAAATTATGATTAGCCTCAATTAAGATCCAGTTCAATTCAATTAGTTATCAAATTATATTCAAATTGTACAAATTCAAAGAATAAAATAAAATACTAACAAGTTCATTTAATATTATCAATTAGTTATCAATCGGTACTATCTTAGCTGTTGTTGGTGGTATCACTGTTCCAAAATTCTTAAACCCAGCTACTGCTACTCCTGCTGCTACTCCTGCTCCAGTTGCTGCTGCTCCTGCTGATGAATTAGATGTTGAAAAGGCTATTAAGTAAGTACATTTATTATTCTATAATTTATGATGAGTTTTCAATTACAATTGATGAGAGTCTATATTAGTGAAATTTTGAAATTCAAAGGAATGAAATATATTGAACTTGGACAAATGACACATCTTAGATAATGATTCAATTTCGTTTCAATATTCTTAAACTCTTAATAATTTATCTATTTAATGTTGAAAATCCACTCTTCATACTTTCATATTGATTTAATATTTCTATTTAAATACAATCAATCTTTCAAAGAATTCAATACTAACAATTAATCCAACCATGAACATATTAATATAGTGACTTTTTATCAGCTGATGAAAAGAAATAAATATAGAATTATAATATACAACTTACAAGAGTTTATATATAGCTAGGCTATATATGATACAACGATCTAAAAAAAGTGTTTTGCATATATTATTATTATTATTATTGATTTACAATTATTATTTTATTCCTTTCTTTCTTTCTTTCTTTTATTGCATTTTTTATATTCTATTATTATTTGAGATGATGATTTTTGTGTGTGTTTGTTTTTTTATGATTATAATGTTAAATATTATTCCAAATGTCTTTTATCTATACATGCGTATTTTTATATATTACAAAATTGAATTATTATTCTTGATTTACGTTAACTGAATCAAGATCAAAGCCTATATGTGTGTGTATGTGTCCACCCTACAGCTATTGATATCGATTAATATATGCAGATTCAATTTTAAAACTCTAAAGCACAAATAATAAATTAAATTAAATTAAGTTAATAAAAATAGAAAATAAAGAAAAAACTAGAAAAAAATAAAATTAAATAAAACCAAAATTAAAGCTAGAGAGAGTAAATATGGAAAGCAGAAAAAAGGTATACCAGTAGTAAATAAAATTCAAATATAAAGAAATCTCTAAATTGTTTTTTTTTTTGTAGAAATGAATAAATAATAATAGGTCCAGCCTATATTGAAACCTTTCAGCAATTCAAGCAAGCCCATATATGCAAAAATGATAATATACAAAAGCAAAAGTCAACCAAACCTAATATTTAATAAAACTTAATAAAAACTTTGAATGTTTTTCTAATCAACACCAAAACTTATAGATTCTATAATATACAGGCTGTGACTTAATATATTCTTTTTCTTCAGCAATTTCATCTCTTAACAATTGTAAATCCAAAACACCTCTACCTGAATCAATATCAACATCTGAAGATTTAATAAACAATCTCCAATCTTTCTTCCAAATCATATAACCAACCCAAAAGATAACATTAATTGGAACACATAAAAATGTTTCAAAAAATAAAGTAGCACTTGATGGTTCACCTAATGGCCAAACTGCAATCCAAAATTCAGCACACAGCATTAAAATTAATAAAATTGCACCACAATATGATCCAATTAATCCAGTTTGTGCAGTAAATGTTAATTCATCAGTTGATCTATCTCTTAAATTTAAAACATATCTAAATCTAATATGACAAACACAAATCGACCACCAAGTAAAAATAGTAGCTAAACCAGATAATGAAATTAACCAATCGAAAATATCAGCTTGATTTGGTGTTGCAGCTAAAAATCCTAATAAACCAATAGCTAATGAAATTCCAATACTAACTAATGGTCTACCTTGTCTATCAACATATCCTAAAATACTTGGTGCAAAACCTTGTTCAGCTAATGAAACCATTGATCTTGAACTTGCATAAATTGATGTATTACCAACTGATAAAACAGCAATTAAAATAACAGAATTAAAAATTGATGGTAAAACTTTAATACCACCTCTTTCAATTGCAATAACAAATGGTGAAGCATTTGCATCAACTGATGAATCACCACCTAACAATCTTGAATCATTATAAGGAACTAATAAACCAACTAAAGTTAATGAAATGATATAAAAAAATGTAATTCTCCAAAACACTTGTTTTGTTGCCTTTGGTAAAGTACTTTTTGGATTTTCAGTTTCAGCTGAAGTTAAACCAATAACTTCAGTTCCACTAAAACTAAAACAAGCAGTTGGGAAAATTGAACACCAACCTTTAAATCCATTAGTAAAAGCACCTGGATTTTTCCAATATTTACCACCAATATAACCTTCATCACTTGGTCCACCACCACAATTCAAAATAATTCCAAGAATAATAAAACCAATAATTGCAATAACTTTAATTGAACACATGATATATTCAGCTTCACCATAACCTCTAACACCAAATAAGTTAATAATAACTAAAACAACTAAGAAAATAGAAACCCAAGCAGCAGAATTAATTGATGAATTCCAATAATCAATTGAAAGTGCAGCTGCTGTTAATTCTAACGGCACAATAACTAACCAAGAAATTAAATAATTCCATCCCATAGCATAACTCCAACTAGGACTCAGGAATCTAGTATTATATTGAATAAATGAACCAGAAATAGGAAAAGCAACAGCCAATTCTCCAAGTGATTGCACCTATAAAATAAATAAATAAATAAATGTTAGTATACTTGCTTCCAAAAAAAAAAAAAAAGTACCTCGAAACAAATTTCAGTGAAATCAACTGAAATAAATCAAGTTAATCAACTCTTCACTTACAGTAAAATAAAGCATCAAACCTGCAACAAACCAAGAAAGTAGCAAGGATGCTGGTCCAGCTGTACTCAAACTACTTCCAGTTCCCACGAACAAACCAGCTCCAATTGAACCACCAATTGCAATCATTTGTAAATGTCTTGAAAATAATCTTCTTTTTAATGGAGATCTTTCTAATAAAATATTCATTTTATCTGTATCTGATAAACCAGGTTCAAGATAAGGTAATGGAGCTCTTTTAAAACCATCTTTATAACTTTGAAACCAACTTTTTCTATTTTCTTCAGGTAGATAAGCATCATCATAATGATAATTGTAATCATCAGGTGATGTTGAAATCATTTCAAATTGATTGATAGAACCTGGATCTTTAGCTATACCTGAGCCTGAACCTGACGCACTATAGTTGTAAGGTAACCTTGAATTAGACATTGTTCCACTATATCCTTTATCTTTCATATGAAAAAATGAATGTTATAATTGAAATTCTTAATTATTTGATTCAAATAAAAGAAAAGAGAGCAAAATTTTCCTTTGACTTTGAGTAATTCAAGATCGAGTATAATTTAAGGAGAAATGATCTTATATTTATACCTGATTGAATATCAATTAGGAGTACTACAAGGAGTACATAGAGATAAGTTCCATTTAATTAAGTAATTTTACATGAAAACGATCCATATACACTGTTGATCGATAGATAATCATTTCCTTAATTAATTAATCCACTCCTCGATCGTACGTACGTACGTTATATATATGATTGATATCTTTACACATGCATATATATATGTATCTATATAAACCATTTAATTTCCGGCAAATGTTGAATTAAGTCTTCTTCTTAATATATATATTCCAGTTCTATAATATGTGGAAAGAATCATCGGTTCCAGAATCGAATATCAATTTCCAATTGTGTAATTCGGCTGATAAGCGCAACAATCGCCTCTGGGGAGCTGGGGAGCTGCGGCGCTTATCTGCTGCACATTGAATGTACAGTTGCCCGAAATGTGACCGTTGCGCCGTTAATACGCCGTCTGGGGCTTGTGTCCTTGGATTACATGTATCTTGTCTTCGGATCCGCCTTGAATGATCAATTCTTGTCCTCCTTGATATATATATCGATCGGTAGTCCATGACTTTTTTTTTTACCCTTTTAGTGCTTTAATTATGGAATCGGTTATATCCTCATATAAAAGATTATATATATATAGAATTAACTTCAATTAAGTCTTTGGGGACCATGAATTAAGGTACAGTCATGTTGTACAGAATGGGAACATCTACCTTGAAAGTTCAATTTTAATCCCAATCCGGATCGGTAATTATATTACTAGTTAAATATGACTTTTGGTCATATTTTATGATTTACATTCAGTCAAAATTCACTACCATTTGGTATAATTCCCATTCTGTACAACCCCATTCTGTACAACATGACTGTATACGAAATTTAATTAACGTTAAAATTTATCTTATAAATTCATGTGCATGTTAATGATAAACTGTTAGCCTATTACCTCAGTAGGCTATTGCGTGCGATAAGATCTAATTAAAGTTATGTTATATTAAACGTTATCAATTAATTTAATATTTAATTATATAGTCGATCGATATCAAGTTCAGCTTGATTTTATCAATTAAATAAATTCAGGGTAATTATTAGAAGTACACGTACATAGAACCTGTTTACAGATAAATTACTCGACTAATATTGCAATACGAGGAGGTTAGCTAATCTCAAATCTGAATTATTCTAATTATTTATGAGAGATCTTATAATTTTACTATAAGCTATAGCTATATAGAATGACTCGATCAATATTATTCTTTATATGGGGAACAACTCAATTAAGTAAGATTTAAGTAACTAACTTAGCCACAGTTACAAGCCTATTCAACTAATTATACCATTTTCACATGTTGAATTAATATATTGATCAAGTCCAATAATAATTTGAAAAAAAAGTTGAATAAAAATTATATATAAAGAAATCAATTGAAAAATCTTTAATTTGATCAGCTATAGTAGATCGCCATATATCAATCTTTACAAGGATGTACCCCTTAATAACGGCCGGGTCGATCAGATGGATTTTTCTATCATGAAAAGTTTGAAAAGCCTTAATTAAATTAATTTTATTTAATTATATATACGTACTGTTAAAAGTCAATATAGCTGTTATACGTTTTAACTTTTAATTTGTAGTTAATTTGAAACTTCATATTTAACATGAGTATACGTTGTAAATACAGATATATGCCCAGAGAGTTTGTTATCTCAACATTCATATTTCTAGCAGCATTTTGCTAATTAACTTTCTAATCTTTATCTTTCTCCAATTATAATTATAATTATTGATTTGAGTATATATGTGCACTAGCTGTATATATACCTGGGCTATATATATTTATGGGTTTGCAACACTTGTCGAAAAAAACCGAAGCAATTTAAAAGAATACACTAGCTGTACATAATAACTTTAATAATAAGTAAAGAATTAAGGCTTTTACATGTAATTGCATGTTATAAATTAAGTGATTGGAAATTAATATATATATTTTGATAATTTGATTGTATAATTAAATCAATAAAATCATCGATCTTATACCTGAAATTATTTTGGTTCTTGCTTAATATTGTGTAGCTATATATAGCTGTATACGTATGTATGTATGTATGTACCTGTGGATACGTACGTACGTACGATTGAATTGAATTGGTGATTGCAGTACTAGTCATTGTAATGTGCTCTGCATATATGGAAAGTATGGTTATGAGTTGAAAATAAAATAAAATATATGTGAATTTTGAAAAATTTTCACTTAATTAATTATATAATTAATTTATATTAATTCATTAATTAAATTTGATCCCTTAAACGGAAATGCTTCTGCTCCCACACATGTATATGTACGTACGTATTTTTCCTATAACAACGTACGTACGTTATATACAGTTGCAAGCAATTAGGGAGAACTATAGATAGAGGACCCATTGATCTATATGTCGATGGTCATCGAATTGAATTGAAGTGAATTGAGATGAATGAATTAATTGAATTATAATTATATTGTCTTTTGAAAAAATATATGGTAGCATTTTCGGATCAAACTAACGTACGTACGATAGTCGAAATATATGCACTATATAGGAAACGGTCTTGTTTAGAGTTATAATCTTAATTATATATAGCAATTAATATCACTTTAGTATCATGCAATTCAAGTTGATAACTATATCGATCCAAAAATGACGGGATCGATTCGGAGTTGGTAAAGGTATATCTATCAATATCAAAGCCTTTTCTCAAAAGTATAGGTTTGCACTGTTTGTGCCGTCAGAAGACTCTGAGCTATAACTATAATGATTCAACAAAGCAGTTTTTAATTCTTACATATACCTAAGACATTGTGATATTTCAGAAGTTTTATAAGAAAAAACTTAATGATGAATTAAGAGGAATGCTAGTAATCGTAACACCCGTGCATCTAATGCACCGCCTTGAATTTGATATGCTGTTCGAATTCACAAACAAATTAAATATAATCAAGCCAAAACCTATTCAGAGTTCAATCAAACAACAACAATTATTTAAACAATTAATTACAAAATGCTAGTATTAGCCATAGGAGACTTACACGTTCCAGAAAGAGCCATTGATATACCAACTCGTTTTAAAAAGTTATTTCAACCATCAGGTAGAATTCAACAAGTTTTATGTTTAGGTAATATAACAAATTCTACATCAACATTAGAATTTTTAAAATCAATTTCATTAGATTTTCAAATGGTTAAAGGTGAATTTGATCAAGATGTTAATTTACCTTTATCATTAGTTTTCACATATGATAAATTAAAAATTGGTTTAATTAATGGATTTCAAATTATACCAAAATCAGATCCATTAAGTTTATTAACTCAAGCTAGATTAATGGATGTTGATATTTTAATTCATGGTTCAACTCATAAGATTGAAGCTTATACTTTAGATGGGAAATTTTTTATTAATCCTGGTTCAGGTACTGGTTCATCATTTAGTGGAAGGATGGATAGTGAAGATTTAGAAATTATTAAAAATGTGTTAGAATCAGAAGATATAAGTTCTAAGAATTCAAGTTCAGGTATTTCAAAGTCTGAAAGTAAAGATGAGACGTCGTCTGATTTAGGAGATAAAAAAGAAAAAGATAACGAAGATAACGATAAGACAATTGATGATGATAAAACTGAATTAAATAAAGAAAATACCGAAACAACTGAAACCGATAGTAAAGTTGAAAAAGACCAAACAAAAGAAGAAGAACCAGTTGAAGAAACTAAAGAAACATCTACAGAAACTCCAACACAAACGACTACAGAAGAAGAAACAAAAACAATTGGAAAGAAAGAGGAAGAAGAAGAAGATGATGATGATGATGAAAATATAAATGTTGAAGATATTGAAGATTATGTTGATCCAGTTCCAAGTTTTTGTTTATTGGATATTCAAGGTTCAGTTTGTACATTATTTTTATACACATTGATTGATGGTGAAGTTAAAGTTGATAAGTTAACTTATCGTAAAGAAGATTCTCCAACTAGTTCTGGTTCAACTAGTCAATAATGAATTCTATATAGTATAATATCATAAGATCTGTATTTTTTTTATATTTGTTTTAATTAAATGTTTAGGTTGTTTTAACCCTGAGCGTCTGCCAAATTTCGTTGCGTGCCGCTTAAAATTTTTTATAAAGAGATTTTTAAAACTCAAATGGAAGTTTTCATTTTCTTAACTGTACTTCTTTCTATTGAAACATTCAAACAGTACAACTATACATTCATTAACAAGCTATATCAAGATATTCTATTCAGGTGAATACTATGTTTTGATGTAGCTTGTTAATGAGTCTTTATTTAGCTTGTTAATGAGTCTTTATTTTAGCTTTTAGCTTTTAGCTTTTTATAATTTTTTTTTTTAAAGAAAATAACAAAAAGTTAAAAAGTTACTTTACTTTCCCTATAAACAATTAACAATTAGGTTATGAATTTTTAAATGATGACTAGAGTGCATTTGGCTCGAGACTTTCAACAGACGATTTGTTTTGTTGTTACCGTCGCTGTGGAAAAAAACACGCTACCTAAATTAAACCTCTGAAAAAAAATTATAACCTAATTGTTTGTTTGTTTGTTTGTTTAATTGTTTAATTGTAAATTAGTAATTTGTAAATTAATGATATAATGAATTAGTACAATTAATGCAAATGTATAAATCAAACTCTTTTTCTTGTATACACAAATAAATTACACAATTAAAATGATAAAATTAAATTAATTAAATAGTTGTTTCAGAAACTCCATCAACAACTAAACCTTCTAATAAATCACTTTCACAATCATCCACTTGTTCAGCATTTTGGAATTTACAAGGTAATAAATCATCTAAAACTAAATTCTTTTTCATATAATAAGCATCTTCACCATCTTGATAATATTTATTTTCAATTGATAAAACTTCAAATTTTAATGTATCTTTATATAAATGTAAAGCAGCTCTATTTGATTTTCTAACATGCAATGAAACATATTCAGCTTTATAATTTTCAGTTAATGAATACAGACATTGTCTCATAAGTTTATCAGCTAATCCCATTCGTCTATAAGTTCTCATAACACTTAATGAAGTAACATGACCATGTGGAATATCTTTATCTGCTGATTCTGGATCATCATCCATTTTTCCCAGCACATAACCTACTATTTTTTCACCAGGTTTGACATATTGAGTATCTTGTTTAATATCAATAATTTGTTTATCATCTTGTGATATTAATTCTGGATCAGTTGTAGTTGCAACAAATGAAGCTTGTGGCCATGATAAAAGATGATATAAATAGTATTTTAAAGTATAATTTTCAGGTAAATTGTTTAAATTGGCATTTTGCATGCCTTGAACATCATCCACCGTGGCCAATCTTATCGTGATAGCCATTGTTTTTCTAATATAATATGGATATAATCGAAAGAAAATGGATCAATTTCAGTACATTGTACATGTAAATTAAAAAAAAATGAAAAATCGAGAGAGTAAAATGTGAGTACACGACTTTTAACAACAAGTGCAAGTTATCAGCTACTTTTACCAACAACTCATCACAAACACCATCTGATTATTAGATTATATCTCTATCATGTCTATTCCATCTGCAAGAGCTGCAATCCAAGGAGTTGGGTACGATCCAGCTGTGGGTCCTCGTTCAACAGGCCCAACTGGACCGCAATCAACAACTGTTCAAAGCCAACATAATTCACCATCTCTTTCCCATCCAAATATTGTTAGATCTCCTAGAAATTTAACAACTAATATAGCTACAGCATCTTCACTGTCTAATTCTATCTATGATAGAAATTTACATAGAGCAAAACATGAAATTTCATTATCTTCATTAAGTTTTTTATTTATGGAGATGATTTCACTTAATTTAAATAATTCTAAAAGTTTAATAGAATTAGAACGTAAATTAAATAATTTAGGATATACAATTGGATTAAAATATTTAGAATTAACATCATTAAGAACAAATTTTAATAATAATTTAACTTCATCAGGTAAATCAAATACTGCAAAAAGAGAAATTAAAATACTGGAAATTTTACAATTTATAATTTCAACAATATGGAAAAATTTATTTAATAAACAAGCAGATAATTTAGAAATATCAAGTGAGTTTAATAATCAATATATGATTGTTGATAATAATCCAATGTTATCACAATTTATTGGAGTTCCAAAAGAATATGAAAATTTAAATTGTGAAGCATTTATAGCTGGACTAATTGAAGGAGTTTTAGATTGTTGTTATTTTAAATGTGAAGTTTCTGCTCATATTGCTCCACAAGATGGATATTCGAACAGAACTGTGTATTTGATCAAGTTTGATGATTGTGTGATGAAAAGAGAGACAAGATTTAAATAAGATAAAGGGTGAGAAACAAGATAAAAACAAAATACCTTTTCCTTTCAGCATAAACATCCTTTTCCAATCACAACACACAATGGCATCTTTCAATGTTCTTAAAGACTCTAGAGTCAAGAGTATGTTCCTGACTCTTGCTTCATTGCTTCATTTCTTGTTTTATGTATCTTATCTCTTTTCTAAAGTATACTAATACAATGTTTCCCTTTTTTTAAATTTTTTGTAATTTAGATCGAAATATAAAATCAACAATTAAATTGAATAAATCAAATGCTATTCTATCAGATAAATCAAGTCTTATCAATAGTTTCCCTTCTTCATCTCCAATTAAATCACATCCTCTTACTCTGTTCAAATCAAACAAGAAGAATTTCTTATTTCAACAACAACCTCCAACAAAATTACAACAACAGCAACAACATCAGAATCTGAATTCAACTAATAATTCAATAGGTCAGTTTACCCTAGATGCATTACCTGGTATTCAAACTCCTCCAATTGAAATTTATTCATCTCAATCTGAACTAGATCCTGGTAATATATCAATTACATCAACACCAACTCCAACTCCAACACACAATAACAACAAATCTGTATTAGACAATTCAAGTTCAATTATAAAGAATGATTCAATTACTGATAGTTTAATAGTTAATATTAATGATGATTCAAAAATAATTTCAACTGAAGGTAAAAATAATTATGATAGAAATCATTTTATTAATTTTTTAGAAAATTTTAAAAATATAACTAAAAGAAATAAAAAATCATTAGATAAGAATATTAATAAAAGAAAAAAAGTTCAATTTGCTGAATTTAATACAACTATTGATTCTTCTGGTGTTATTGAAAATACAATTTCTAAATTTACTAATAATAATTATAATAATGAGGAATCTGAATCTCCAATTGTTGCTACTAGATCTTTTAATATTGATGTTTCTGATAATGAATTAACTAAAGAAAAAAATGATAATACTTCTGATTTAGTTGAAAATTCACCAAAAGTTTTGAAACGAAGAGAATTGAAAATATCAAATAATTTAATTAAATCAAAAATTAATAAGAAGAAAAATCCTAACATTAAATATATTAAGTTAACCAAATTTCAACTTTATTCAAAAGCTAAAATTACAAAACCTTCAAAGAAAAGAATTCAATTAAAATTAAAAAATAAACTTAAAAGAATTCATTCGGGTGATTTATTAAATTTAGATTGTATTAACTATTTGGGATTATCTATTAATATTGCTTAATTATTTTTTTGCTGAATTCTGTCTTTTTTTATTATTTTGTTATCTTTTATTTATTTTTTTTGAATTTTTGAATAATTAAGTTCAAGTTCGATCTGCTTTGAATTTAAATTTAAATTATTATATTGGTGTTTTTTGAATTCATTAAGCTTTATTTTATTTTTGCTACTCAAATATTCTTATACTTATTAACTTAGTTATACTTTATAATTAATTTTAAATTTTGAATTGTTTTGAATTGATTTAAATTAATCTCCTTTTTTATAAAATATTTATAAATACTTATACTCAATAACTTCATGATTCTCTATAGTTTAATGAATACTATTAGCAATTGATGATTTAATATTAAATATTAATCACTTCCCTATTGTAATGATAAATTCAAGAAACAAATAAACCAGGCCGGATTATCTTAGTTCAACAACACAAAACAACTACAAGTTTACAACTTCACAAGTTATAATTAACTAAGTTCAAGTAAACATCATGCCTTTCTATTTTCACCCAGAATATGAAAATGCCTTCCATCCATCGAACAATTCAAATTAACTCATGAACAACGTTTAGTCTCATTAAATTGTATTTAATGTGTTTCAACAAAATTCAAAATCAATCAGATCTTTTAAAATCAAGTACAACACACATCTTTGTATTGCCTCCAAATACTCATGAAGAATTACTTAAAGACTACAGAAGTACACATATAAGTAATACTGGTGTTAACTATGCTTCACAAACTTATGCTCATAAAAAACAAAAAATACCTACCAAACCTTTTCTTTCTCAATCTTATATCAAAACAGCAAAATATATTTCAAACTCCAAATTATTTTCCTTTGTCTTTGAGAAGTTAGGAGATATTGATCCATGTAATTCTGAAGAACAATGTTATTTATTATTACCTATTTATATGGCAGATTCCTCTGATGATAACTCAATTATAGATTTTAATATGGTCATTTTAGATTTCCAAAACAAGATTCTTTCTATATTTGATCCACACAATGCTGTTTCTAATTATGAAGAAAAGTATACAATTGACTCACTTTTGAATGCTTTTCCTACAGATTTTTATGGTTATGGGGTCTACGAGGTACATCAAGTTATTACAAGAATATCTGAATTTTTTATCTCGATGTGTTTTGGAACTTCAACTTCTTTAAATATTCAATATTATGGTAAAAATGAACTGGATAAGAAAGATGAATTTCAGAAGCTTGAAAATGATGGTAAATCTGCTGCTTTGTTTTTTAGATCTTTTTTCTATATTCAATCTTTCATCGAAGAGATCATCAATGATTCTCTACGTACTTTATCTAACTCCAATTCTTCATATAATAACATGTCGGTTAATCTATCTACTCTGGATAGTATCAAAGACTCTTGCTTAGGTTTTAATGGTTTGAAATATAGGGTTTTTGAACTAACAATTGTTGAAAGCTGGAATAAATTTTTAAAAGTTGATAGTACAGCACTTACTGATTCCTTAGATTTTATTAGTTTTCCAGGTGAAACTTATGAAGCAGTTTCAAATTCCTCCCCTACTTATCCTTCTTCTATTCCTCAAGTTCCATATTTCTTACCTCATTTAAGTGCTTTAAATCGTGCTACAATGATGATGAAATTTCAATCGGTGGGTCTAGAGGGTTTAACTCCTGCTGATGCAGCTAATAATGCAAAAAGTATCGATCATTTGAATTCATTGACTAATGAAGTGGCGGAATCTCATTATGAATCAGCTAATAAAGTAGCAGAATCTCATTATGAATCAGATGCTGAATGAGCTGATATGGTGATATGCATGGTTGATTTAATTGTCTTAATTTAATCTGTTTATATTTTTATATTCCATGTTCATTTGATTTTTTTGTATATTTATACAATTATCAAATAATTAAATACAGATATAGAATTTATGATTTTTTAATAAAAAAGAAATTAAACAACCTAAAAATAAAAAGAAAAGGAAAAAATTAAAGATCACTACCAGCCACTGCTTCTGGTTTTGATACTGTTAATTATGGTTGTTGTTGATAACTTAAGCAAAAGAGCACATTTTGTTCCTATTAAAAAAGAATTATCCTCAGCTGAAGCTGCTCAATTATATTCAGATCACATTTTCAAATTACATAAAACAATTACCTGATATAGATATCCCAGAAACAATAAACAATATAATCAAATTTCAGATTATATTTCTGTTTTTGGTTAAAGTTGGTGCTGCTGAAGGTTCAGATTCTTGTATTGTTGATCTTGAGGATACAGGTGATATTCTATCAGATTCTTAATATGATGAAAAACAATTGAAAATAATGTATATAAATATACTAATAGAATATAAAAATGGAAGGATTAATAAAATAATCATTTCATAATTTGTTACTACCATTAGTACCATATCTAAGTGAATTAATTAAATTGTCTAATTTAATAACAATCAATTGATCACTAAATCTTAACTCACTTGGGACATTATAAATTGATAAAGTAAGAACATTTAAACCTAAATAAGATTTACTATTAACATTAACACAATCACAACTTAAATGAAAAATTATTATTAATACTTAGATTGAAAAAACAAAATTAAATACATTAAATTG